>JASCZW010018962.1:0-14536 GCA_034211315.2 Aedes japonicus | reverse complement strand
AAAAATCGTACAAAGACTACATTTTGCAATAAATCCATCGATTGGGACGAGGTTGCATCCATGAATAGACCCAATTTGGTGCCCAGAGACCGACATTGAATCCATATCCCTCGAAAGTTTCGAACGTTATAAAATGAGTTGTTTAACTTTTCGAGATACATGCTACCAAATGTCTTCTCAAACTCATCTTTGCAAGTGTATAACTAGTTGAATCTCGCTTATAGCTTAAAAACTTTATGAATTATAATAAAAAATGTGATCAATGGTTGCATAATAGGCTGAGTCAAGGGACATATACCCTAAATAAGAAAAAATTTAAAAAACGAAGGGTGGGCACTTTATTTTGCCTATCAGTGTAAGTCTCTCACCTGGCTGCATCTTTCAATATTATTCTTTCCAAGACTAAAAGTTTTCTGCATTCTAGTTTGCTTTCTTGTAAATGATATTGAATTACATTTTTTCACACTAAGTTCTAGCAAACTCTTCTTACACCAGTTGTGGAAGTTGTCAGCATCATGTTGAAAATCTTCGAGATCGGTTGTGTTACTTATTTCCATAAAAAGTTTCATGTCATCTGCATATATAGAAACATTTAGGCGTTTCAACATGTGCTCCACATCGTTAACAAATAAAATAAACAGTAGTGGACCCACATGAGAACCTTGTGGTACCCCGGATGTGATGTTAACAATTTTAGAAAAAAATCCTTCATATCTTACTCGTTGCGTTCTTTTTGTCAAGTACGACTCGATCCATACTAGTAATCTAGGATTGAAACCTGACTAAGATAATTTGAAAAGCAACAATGGTATATCAACTCTGTCAAATGCTTTACTAATATCAGTATAAAGCGCTTCTACAAGAACAAGAACTAACTATCCTAACCTAACTATCCGTAAAATCTTACTGCCATAAAACTACCATCCATTCTCATTCGAGTTGCTTTCTGCCTTGTGAATCTTGTTTTATGTGCAAAACTTCCCATAAAAGAAATTCAAAAATCCAAGGTCCAAGGTCAAGGTCCAAAAAAAATTATCGAGGTCCAAAAAAGGTCCAAAAAATGATTAAATAAATTTTTCGCATTCTTGTTTTTGCGTACTGTAATTCTCTCACTTAAGTCTCACAAGAACATGACTACAATCATCGTTTTCTCTTTCCTTAATACCTGGACCTGAACAATACTTTAAATCGCTCTTATTGTTTTTTTTTTCAACTCTTTATTTATTCCAAATTTTTCATTATTTTACATTCATATATTATCCTAGGTGATCCTGCTAAGTAATTAACATTTCAACCTCATATGCTATCATTAATACCTAATTGTGTTAATATTATTTTTACTTTGTCTATTCAGAATTTTTAACAGGGTTTCTTTTGCCTGCGTGTCAGAATTACAGTTGATTTCTTAAAACTAGTTCTTATCTATAGAGAGAAATGATCATTGCAATTGCAGATTGCACTGATTTTTGTCTAAAATTATGAATTATTTTGTTGGACATTTCTTCTAGAGTCTCAACGTTTGAAATTCTATGTAATTCAATAGTACTGAACCAGGGTGGCAGCTTCAAAATCATTTTCAGAACTTTGTTCTGAATCCTTTTAAGTGCTTTTTTCCTAGTTGCTCAACAAATAGACCATATTGGCACAGCATAAAGCATGGCCGGTCTAAAAATTTGTTTGAATATTAGAAGTTTGGATTTTCTGTTTATAGGAGGATACAAACATCTTATGTACTTATTACATTTGGCTTGAATGCCCTCAATGTGATCTTTAAAAGTTAATTTTTGATCAAGTATCATTCCAAGATATTTTACTTGACTTGACCAAGAAATTGGAACGCCGTTCATAGTGACCATATGACTATTACTTGGTTTCAAAAATGCAGCTCTAGGCTTGTGTGGGAATATTATAAGTTGAGTTTTGGAAGCATTAGGAGAAATCTTCCATTTTTGAAAATAATTTGTAAAAATATCCAAGCTTTTTTGTAGCCTCCTGGATATAACACGAAGACTTTTTCCTTTAGCGGAAATGCCTGTGTCATCAGCAAATCAAGATTTTTGACACCCCTGAGGTAAATCAGGGAGATCTGAAGTGAAAATGTTATATAGTATTGGCCCAAGTATGCTACCATGAGGAACACCAGCTCTAATGGGCAATTGAACAGATTTAGAATTCTGATAATTGACTTGCAAAGTTCTATCAGTTAAGTAGTTTTGAACTTATTTCATGATATAAAGCGGACAATTAAACTTTTTCAGTTTCGCAATCAAACCTTCATGCCAAACACTGTCGAATGCTTTTTCTATGTCTAGAAGAGCAACTCCAGTGGAGCAGCCTTCAGCTTTGTTTGAACGAATTAAATTTGTTACTCTCTAAAGTTGATACGTAGTTGAATGCCCATGGCGAAATCCAAACTGTTCATCAGCAAAAATTGAGTTTGAATTGATATGAAGCATCATTCTATTCAAAATTATTATTTCAAAAAGCTTACTTATTGAAGAAAGCAAACTGATCGGTCGGTAGCTAGAAGCTTCAGCCGGATTTTTGTCTGGCTTCAAAATTGGAACAACTTTTGCATTTTTTCATTTATCTGGAAAGTATGCTAGATGAAAACATCTGTTAAATAGTTTTACCAAGAAAGACAAAGTACTCTCAGGGAGGTTTTTGATGAGGATATAGAAAATGCCATCATCACCTGGTGCTTTCATATTTTGAATTTTTTTAGTTATAGTTCTTACTTCATCCAAATCGGTTCCCCAAGAATCATCAAAAATATTTTCTTGAGAGAAAATATTCAGACACTCCCTGGAAACCGATTCCTCATCCTCAATAGGACTAGTAAGTCCCAAACTGAAATTATGGTAGCTCTCAAACTGCTTAACAAGTTTTTGAGCGTTTTCCGCATTTGTGAGCAAAATTTTATCATCTTCCTTAAGTGCTGGTATAGGCTTTTGAGGTTTTTTCAAGATTTTAGAGAGTTTCCAGAAAGGTTTGGAACTCGGATCTAATTTTGACACATTATTTTCAAAGTTTTTGTTCCTCAGGGCAGAGAAACGTTTTTTAATTTGCTTTTGTAAATCTCGCCATATGAATTTTTATAACGGGATCACGTGTTCGTTGATATTGACGCCTACGTACATTTTTCAGACGAATCAAGAGCTGAAGATCGTCATCAATTATAACTGAATCGAATTTAACCTCGCATTTAGGCACTGAAGCTGCTCTTGCTCTAACTATTGAAAAAGCCAGAGATTCAAGAGCATTATTAATTTCATTTCTTGTTTGCAATGGAACATTAGGATCAAAGTTGTATTCCATAAATGTTTGATATTGATCCCAATCAGCTCTATGGTACTTGAAAGTAGAACTGATGAGATTAGAAATGATTTCTTGAGATATTTCAAATGTAACTGGAAGGTGATCAGAACCAAAGTCAGCATGGGTAATCAATTGACTACAAAATTTACATGAATCAGTTAGGACCAAATCAATAGTTGAGGGATTTCTGACTGAAGAAAAGCAAGTTGGACCATTTGGGTATTGTATTGTGTAATAGCCTGCAGAACAATGGTCAAATAGTATATTACCATTGGCATTGCTTTGAGCATTATTCCATGAGTGGTGTTTTTGCATTGAAATCACCAATAACGAAGAATTTAGACCTATGACGGGTAAGTTTCTGAAGGTCACCCTTGCGCCAGTTCTTTTGCGGGCCAGTGCATTGGAAAGGCAAATAGGCAGTTATAAAAGTAAATTGGCCAAACTTGAAACTCCCCAAAGTTTCAAAAACTTTGGTTTCAAATGAAGAAAGAATGTGATGTTTGATTCACCTATGGACAATGATGGCAACGCCACCACCAGCTCCATTAAAGCGATCATTGCGGTAGACAAAATAATTTGGATCTCTTTTGACCTTATAGGTAGGTTTGAGATAAGTCTCAGTTATAACAGCAATGTGCACGTTATGAACTCTTAAAAAATTAAATATCTCGTCCTCGTTATCTCTGATGGATCGAGCATTCCAATTCAAAATATTTCCATTACTGAATTTCAATGTCATGACAATGTTATTGGCAAATTTAATACCAGTTTGAATAGCATCAAATATGGAATTAGTTTTAAGCATATCGGTTATCATATCGATTAACGATTGCTGTAAAAATTCTAATTTAGGAGCGGATATGCTACCTAAATCAAATTCATCAGAAGTCCCGTGGGAATTTTGGTTAGAAGTTCCGTGGGAATTTTGGTTTTGGTGCCTACCCGCTGCAACGGAAGCATAGGTAGGTCCATTTACATGTTGAACATTGTTAACAACACGGTTAGGTAAGAATGTAGGGTTTGCAGAATGAACCCTGTTGGTACCTGTAGGTATCGAAATAGTATTTGCTGCTCGTTGAGCGTTTGAAGTTGCGGATGGAAAACCCTGTCCACTGTTTCTACCGACGGTTTGGTAGGAATTTGTGCTTGGCTGATCGATGTTAACAGCTGAAAAATGGGTAGTAGCTGGTCGGGAACGTATATTGTTTCCTACCTGTCGTTTAGTGCGCGACTGCAAAATTGCTTTGCGAGTCTTGCATTCCCAAAAATTTGATTTATGGTTTTCACCACAATTCGAACATTTGAATTTTTTAGGATCTCCCTTCACAGGACAGTTGTCCTTTGTGTGCGAGGAATCACCACAGTTCATGCATTTACCAACCATATGGCAATGCTTTGTTCCGTGACCCCATCCCTGGCACTTACGGCACTGGGTGAGGCGTTGGAAGTTTGCTCCAGGCTTCTTGAAATGTTCCCACTTCACTATGACATAGAGCAAAAGACTTGCTTTTTCTAAAGCCTTAAGGTTATTGAGTTCACTTGACTTGAAGTGAACTACGAAGAAATCATTTGAAATCCCTTTGCGAGAATCGCCAGGCCGGGATTTTATTTTCATTTTAATTACTTGGACTGGGCTAGTTCCAAGTAATTTTATTAGTTCGCTTTTATTTCTTCCACAGATTCACCACTGGGCAGACCTTTCCTTGAACCACCTTGACAACCTTGAAAAGACGCTCAGCTTTGGTGTCGTATGTGAAGAAGTTATATTGCTTCTGAGTAAGATACTCTAGAAGACATTTGAATCCGTCCAAGGTTTCTGCACGCAAACGGCATTCACCTCGTCTGGAAATTTGAAGGGAATATTTCACACCTTCAACAAATGTTAAGATTTCCTTGCGAAAAGCATGGAAATCCGAAATTGTCACCACAATAGGGGGAACTTTTTCCTTTCTCAATCGAGAAAGTTTATTGGAATTCTGGTTTGATGATGGATCACTCTCATCATCTGTGAGCATAGCAAATTGATTACTCACATTGATTTGATTTGAAGGCGAATCAGTAGGTTGCCCTCTACGTTTTCGTTTATTTGCCATAGTGGCAGAATAATTTGCTCCAAATCGTCGTCCAAGCAGATAACTATAAGAATCCGATGGACCGAAGAGGAATTTTCCAATGCGATATCCAAGCCGGGTTACCCGAAGGGCCTAACAAGGATCGAAAAGGAATAAGAGGAAATCAAAAAAATGTTGGGTAGTATTTAGCACTGAAAAGTGCTGTTTAAAATTTGTTGTAGCGTTGGGTAGCAATAGCACTTCCTTCAGCAAATAGAAATAGAACCGCACGGCATGAGAGCACAATGCAGACTGTAATGCACAGTAATGCTTTACTCTGTCACTTTGGCTCATGCTTTGGTAAATGGTAGCAAAATGAAAAAAATTGATGCTAGTAACAAAGAGGCATTGCATGGATTCATAGAGGGAAAATTTTATTACAATCCTTATTCACAAACTAGTCGGGTTTTTTGTACTTGTGTTTGCACAGATACGATAAGAGAGAGTGCAACCGTTAACGCCCAAAGAGATGAGAGCAAATTCGAAATGAGATGTGCGGCTTTGAGCGCACGGCAAAACAAGGGTGCACGTGAGTACAGACTGCACTTTCACGTCTCTTTGAAATTCAATGTGCTGTCTCGTAGCAGCGCGTGCTGTACTCAACGAGATTTGAGTCGCACCTTATCCCTGGTTGCCATCCAGTAAGGTATATTTGTTTTCGAGGTGCTTTTCTGGTGTAAAATCTACACTGATAGGCCAAATAAAGTGCCCACCTCATCATTTCTTGAATTTCTCTCATTTAGTTGAATCAAATTAACCCTTTTGTGATCGACAGGGTACCCGGATACCTTTTCAGGTTTTTCATTACGAAATTGCATAGTTAATTTTGAAACTGGAAGCTGAAATTCAGTGACATCTTAACAAAAGTTGGAAGGCAATTTTTAGCATAAACATATTTCGTATAGTAGCAAAGGGGGCTGAAGGGAAGACTTTTGTACCTCTTAAGTGATCGAGAGGGTACCCAGGTACCCACCAAAATCAAATGAATCTGGCTATTATTGACCGATTTTAATTCTTTTGGCATCGTTAGATTCAAAAACTCATTTGCTTCAGGGACATCGGCAATGACCATTTGAATTCATCTGGTACCTGTAAATCCGAGTCTCTAAGGCTGTGTTCCGGTACGGAGACACAATATCGTTCAATAGACATTTATTGAATTTTCAGGAATGGAATTTGGAATAATTCCTAAAAACTATGTATATTCTAGAAATTAGAAGAAAAATTAGTATCTTCCATTTAATTCCAACTACCAGACTTCTTCAGTGTCTCGTACTAATAACTCGACTTAGTACGAGACACTGAAGAAGTCTGCACATTGTAGACGAAATACGCGTATCTGTCGAAGATAAGCAAAGGTAGTTGGAATTAAATGGAAGATACTAATTTTTCTTCTAATTTCTAGTTACAGGTATTCCACTAAACAGCTCAAACCCTCTAGGATTTATGTATATTCTATTTTAGGTCATATGCCGACTAGTTCTTAGACCGGCCATTCTGTAGCAGGTTTCCGTGGGGGCCTCGAGGGATCATGAACAAATTTATAAAGAAACCCTGGCAACTTGAGTATCATAATTCAAATTTCTCCAGAAGAATATTTCTCAACGTTTTGTTGCCATCTATTGATTTGTTTACGGATCTGTGTTTTCGGAACAGGTTCACTTGGGGCCTCGAGTGGCCATGAACATTTTTAGTTGAAAACCATAGCAATATGGGTATCAAAATTCATGGAAATTCGCCAGTAGGATATTTCTCAACGTTTTGTGGCCATCTGATGATTTGTCCACGGATCTGTCTTACTGGAACAGGTTCCCCTGGGACCTCAAGTGGCCAGGTTCCACTAGGTTCCTTAGGTGCTATGGATCAAGCTCTTCCCAGGTGCGCTTCAGGGCTTCAAAATAGATGAATTTGTTGGTATACCAGTGTTGTCAACCCTGGCATCTAGAATCGCCTACAAATTTTTGATAGGGTTGTGGTCCGGGCTTTGTGGAAGCCATTCCAGCGGTTTGATCCAACAAGACCGGAAGAAACACTTGCTCTCCATGGCAGCCTGCTTCGGGTCGTTGTCCTGTTGAAATCTGAACTCCTCCTCAAGGCCCGCCTGGATCAGCGAATTCTCCAGATTTTCTCGCAGGATGCTGATGCAATGTGGGACGAAACGCCAAAAACATGAACTTCTTACAATAACTCGTAAAAACGTGTTCTTAACATTTTGGTGTTTTCAGATGAAAATTTTCAAAAAATATAACGCATTTATAGGTGACAAATATTAGTTCGCAGCTTCACCACAGGCGCCGCTGCAAACTTGATTTATTTTATATGAAGAGATAGAGAGTTAGTGTCTTGGACAAAGTTGTAGATAATTTTAACACAAACAACGTTGCTGAAAACATCAACCTTCTATCTGGTCACTGTGCCAAGGTACGTGTTTTTTTTAAAATTGTGGGCCTTGGAAACTAGTTTTTTGTGATTATTTAATAAGTGTGCGGGTTTAGGTCAAAATAGTGTTGTACAAAGCTGTACAAACAATCAATATATAAATTTTATCTGTACTCACCTTACGTCTAAAACCTTTATGGGAGAAGTTATAATAGTTTTCTTATGAAAAATATTCGTTTTTCATGCCCTCTAGTTGGCGGGGATGCAAGTGGATGCACATGAAACCTCATAGGGTTCAAAATATAGGATGTATTATAGCATATTATGTTGGTTGCATGTGTATCTATGATTATCCCCAAGGGTGAACCTGTGTTCTATGAAGTAGCGAATATACCATTAAAACTATCAGAAATGCTAATATTCCCAATTGAGAACCCTATTATCGTGAAGAAACTGATCTAATTCTAGTATTTTTATTATTTATTAAACATTTTTCGAAACACTCTACTATTCAGGACCGATTCAAGTAAATTATTTACCTAAATAAAGAAAAACATTTTTAACCAATCAAAAAAGTTCTCAATGTTGTTCAGAAAAGTCATGGTCACTGTAGTCATTGCTCAAATGAGTGAAAAAGTGAACTATTCTTAGTTTGTATAACAATGGTTTATTAATGCATATTCAAAAATGAAACTTAATTCATTCAGAGGTCAATTTTCAAAGATCTTTAGTCTTGATCTTCATCACTGCTTTCTTCCTCAAATTGATCTTTGAAAACCATCAGATCTTTAGCATCCTCAGAGAGTTCCATGTCAGGCTTGGAACAATCATTTCTCAAGCTTGTAATTTTCTGTGCCAGTAATATTGCGCATTGCGCACTGCATATGTGCGACTATAAGTGCGTAAATGCTATTAAAAGTACGCTTTTAGCGAATAAGTGCTAAGAAGACTCCAAGACGACTCATCGTAAAAACCCATTTTTATAAGCGATTCCACTCTTATGATGATATCAGTAAGAAATGTAAAATAAAATACAAACTCATTATCCATGTGAGGACTGAAATTGAGACACCTCTTTCGATTTTTCATTACCTGTACTAGAAACGCACTTTTATCAACACACGGTTTGCACGGTTTGAACTTTTTCACCTCATGATCCGTGATCCACAATCCACAGAGAAGTAAACTCTCTCGGCTGTAGAAAAAAAAACATTTGACAGGTGCGTAGGTGTGTGTGTGTTTTTGTGAGTGCAAGTGCATGGATAGAAGTAAGAGAGGATTAAGTGAGGGGTGAAAGGATTTCCTTAAAATGTGTGTGTGTGAAATATATAGAATTTTTAAGAGTATTTTCATAAGAGCGCGTGGTCCCTGGTATCTGCACAACTCAATAGCAACAGTTATGCATAAAATTATAAAAATATACAGAACATACAAGTTTTTACACGATAATAGGGTTCTCAATTGGGAATATTAGCATTTATGATAGTTTTAATGGTATATTCACTACTTCATAGAACACAGGTTCACCCTTGGGGATGATCATGGATACACATGAAATCAACATAATATGCTATAATACATCCTATATTTTGAACCTTATGAGGTTTCATGTGCATCCACTTGCATCCCCGCCATCTAAAGGGCTATGAAAAACGTATATTTTTCACAATATAACTACTATAACTTCTCCCATAAAGGTTTTAGGCGTAAGGTGAGTACAGATAAAATTTATATATTGATTATTTGTACAACTTTGTAGAACACTACTTTGACCTAAAACTGCACATTCATTAAATAAACACAAAAAACTAGTTTCCAAGGCCCACAATTTAAAAAAAAACACGTACCTCGGCACAGTGACCAGATAGAAGGTTGATGTTTTCAGCAATGTTGTTTGTGTTAAAATTATCTACAACTTTGTCGAAAACACTAACTCTCTATCTCTTCATATAAAATAAATCAAGTTTGCAGCGGCGCCTGTGGTGAAGCTGCGAACTAATATTTGTCACCTATAAATGCGTTATATTTTTTGAAAATTTTCATCTGAAAACACCAAAATGTTAAGAACACGTTTTTACGAGTTATTGTAAAAAGTTCATGTTTTTGGCGTTTCGTCCCACAGTGTGATGTAAGAATTTGCCGTCATTATCTCGTCCATTGTCACTACCCACTCCCCTCTACGAAAACTCCCCCAGACCATCACATTTCCTCTTCCATGCTTCATCGTGCCTTGGATGTGGCACTCTTAAAGCAAGAACCCACCGCTTTCAGGATAACGTTGTATTTGGGCTGGATCCTGTGTCGTTTCCCTCAGTACTGCTGGCCGCTAAGGGTTTTCCAACGAGCCAACCGTAATGCAGGTAACCCAACTAAACTTGAACCATTGCACAGTGGGAAAAAACGGACCCAAATTCCCACAGATGAGACGCCGCTGGATTGGCTGCTTGAAATATATCATTTCTTATGGGAAATTTGCCAAAAAATTGATTGGTGCCATTTTCAGCATGCGCCGAGCCCAGGAAATGGTCCATTTTACCCCATTTACCCCTCAAAATGTGTCTTTTAGAGTTGGCATCGATGTTACTACAATCGCTGCTGAATGGTTTGCCCGCATAGAATCCTATTTCATATTAAAAACTCTGGGAAATCGAATGGTACAAGTTTCATTCAGTTCCGAGCTCGGAAAGTGGCTTATTTTGCCCAATTTCCCCATTAATTTGAGATTTTCTTGTTCGTACCCTTTCCGCTACAATCGCTGCCAAAGTTTATGGCTGAAAACAGCCTATCTTACGTGAAAAAGTCTAAGAAATCGAATGGTGTTATTTTCGTTTAGATACAGAATCGATAAACTGTCCATTTTGCCCCATTTAACCCTATCTTTGTGTGTGTTTTAAGCTTTTATTCATATATCTACAATCGCCGCTGAATTTTCTACATGAAAAAGACCATGTCGTACGTGAAAAACACTGAGAAATCGAATGGTGCCATTTTCAGCCAGCGCGAGCCTGGAAATGGTCCATTTTACCCCATTTACCCCTCAAAATGTGTCTTTTAGAGTTGGCATCAATGTTACTACAACCACCGCTGAATGGTTTGCCCGCATAGAATCCTATTTCATATTAAAAACTCTGGAAAATCAAATGGTGTAAGTTTCATTCAGTTCCAAGCTCGGAAAGTGGCTTATTTTGCCCAATTTCCCCATTAATTTGGATTTTCTTGTTCGTACCCTTTCCGCTACAATCGTTGCCAAAATTTATGGCTAAAAACAGCCTATCTTACGTGAAAAAGTCTAAGAAATCGAATGGTGTTATTTTCGTTTGGATACAGAATCGATAAACTGTCCATTTTGCCCCATTTAACCCTATCTTTGTGTGTTTTTAAGCTTTTATTCATATATCTACAATCGCCGCTGAATTTTCTACATGAAAAAGACCATGCCGTACGTGAAAAACACTGAGAAATCGAATGGTGCCATTTTCAGCCAGCGCCGAGCCCAGGAAATGGTCCACTTTACACCATTTACCCTTAAAAATATGTCTTTTTGAGTTGGAATCAATGTTACTACAACCGCCGCTGAATGGTTTGCCCGCGTAGAATCCTATTTCATATTAAAAGCTCTGAGGAATCGAATGGTGCAAATGTCATTCAGTTCCGAGCTCGGAAAGTGGCTTATTTTGCCCAATTTCCCCATTAATTTGAGATTTTCTTGTTCGTACTCTTTCAACTACAATCACTGCCAAAGTTTTTGGCTACAAACAGCCTATCTCACCTGAAAAAATCTAAAGAATCGAATGGTGTTATTTTTGTTTAGCTACAGAAGTTTTCAGGGCGCCCATGTTTCTTGCAAAATAGTTAATAGCTTCTAAGATATGAAGAGTACGTTTTAATTATTTTCAGATACGACCTTCTAAGTATTTATCAAATGCGCATATACTTTTTTCATAGTTCTATATTGGTTTTGGCCATTTTAAGACTTCGGAGCAGCCTTGTTTTATTCGCATATTTAAAAGAAGTGGAGCAAAATAGGCTACTTTCCGGTTTCAGAACTGAATGAATCCTGCACAGTAGGGGTTTAATGAGGCAAAATGGGCAGTTTCCCGATTCTGTAACTTAACGAAAACAACACCATTCGATTCCTTAAACTTTTTCAGGTAAGATAGGCTGTTTTCAGCTTAAAACTTTGGCAGCGATTTTAGCTCTAAGGGTACGAACAAGAAAATCTCAAATTAATGGGGAAATAGGGCAAAATAAGCCACTTTCCGAGCTCGGAACTGAATGAAACTTGTACCATTCGATTTCCCAGAGTTTTTAATATGAAATAGATTCTATAGGGCAAACCATTCAGCAGCGATTGTAGTAAATATTGATGCCAACTCAAAAGACACATTTTGAAGGTTAAATGAGGTAAAATGGACCATTTCGACTGGCGCAGGCTGAAAATGGCACCATTCGATTTCTCAGTGTTTTTCACGTACGACATGGTCTTTTTCATGTAGAAAATTCAGCGGCGATTGTAGATATATGAATAAAAGCTTAAAACACACAAAGATAGGGTTAAATGGGACAAAATGGACAGTTTATCGATTCTGTATCCAAACGAAAATAACACCATTCGATTTCTTAGACTTTTTCACGTAAGATAGGCTGTTTTCAGCCATAAACTTTGGCAGCGATTGTAGCGGAAAGGGTACGAACAAGAAAATCTCAAATTAATGGGAAATTGGGCAAAATAAGCCACTTTCCGAGCTGGAACTGAATGAAACTTACACCATTCGATTTTCCAGAGTTTTAATATGAGATCAGATTCTATGCGAGCAAACCATTCAGCGGTGGTTGTAGTAACATTGATGCCAACTCAAAAAGACATTTTGAGGGGTAAATGGGTAAAATGGACCATTTCCTGGGCTCAAGCAGGCTGAAAATGGCACCAATCAATTTTTTGGCAAATTTCCTATAAGAAATGATATATTTCAAGCAGCCAATCCAGCGGCGTCTCATCTGTGGGAATTTGGGTCCGTTTTTTCCCACTGTGCATTGTGAGGCCGCCCAGCAACTGCTGTGTCAGACAGTTCGCGGGTCGGCATCGGATATCGCCTTAATTTTCGATCGATACTGCATCCCAGCCGGCAACGGAAACTGGGTTGCGGACAGGTCCAATATGGCGGCATTATGGACGACGGACAAGTACCCGGTTTAAGAGGTTGTGCCTACCACAATCGAAGGCTTCGCGGTTGTAAAAGTGAATGGAGTGTTCTTCTGCAGCTGATACGCACCGCCAAGTTTTCCAATATGCTCGATCGGATGACAACTGAGCTAACTGGCCTAAACTCGTTGGAAATAGCGGGGGAGGCGCCTTACTTACCCTAGGGGCCAGATACTTCTGGAGGCCTTGGCTAGGCTCAATGTGAACCTAGCCAACGTGTGTACCAAGAGTACTTAAAGGGCGATACGGTCAAAATTTGGTCAATATCAACTTGACGTATTTCTTTCAATTTTGCATTTAAAAAACCTGAACACCCCTCATTTTGAAGGTGTGTGTGTGTAAAATGTTGCTCCTATTTTGATTTTGGAATTCACTCTTCAGTTGTCAAAATGCCGTCCAAGCAAGAAGAGCAGCGTATCAAAATTTTGCTCGCGCATCGCGAAAATCCGAGCTACTCGCACGCAAAGTTGGCAAAATCGCTAAAAGTTGCCAAATCAACCGTTACAAATGTAATTAAAGTGTTTGGGGAACGTTTGTCGACAGCCAGGAAGTCTGGATCGGGGGGAAATCGAAAACCGGAAGCCACTGAGACGACAAAGAGAGTTGCCGGTAGTTTCAAGCGAAACCTTAACCTATTCTCCGAGATGCCGCAAATAAGCTGGGTGTATCGTCTACAACCGTGCATCGAGCCAAAAAACGAGCCGGACTATCGACTTACAAGAAGGTAGTGACTCCAAATCGCGAGATACAAAATACGACGGCCAAAGCGCGATCCCGGAGGCTGTGCTGGACGAAGTTTGACTGCGTGGTAATGGACGACGAAACCTACGTCAAAGCCGACTACAAGCAGCTTCCGGGACAGGAGTTTTATACGGCAAAAAGGAAGGGGAAAGGTAGCAGATATTTTCAAGCACACGAAACTGTCAAAGTTCGTGAAGAAATATCTGGTTTGGCAAGCCATCTGTACCTGTGGCTTGAAAAGCAGCATTTTCATAGCTTCCGGAACTGTCAACCAAGAAATTTACGTGAAAGAGTGTTTGAATAAACGTCTGCTGCCTTTCCTGAAGAAACACGGTTGTTCCGTACTGTTTTGGCCGGATTTGGCATCTTGCCATTACGGTAAAAAGGCCATGGAGTGGTACGCCGCCAACAACGTGCAGGTGGTTCCCAAGGACAAGAACCCTCCCAACACGCCAGAGCTCCGCCCAATTGAGAAATACTGGGCTATTGTCAAGCGGAACCTAAAGAAGACCAAAAAACTGCTAAGGACGAGCAGCAGTTCAAGGAAAACTGGCTTTCTGCGGCGAAGAAGGTGGACAAGGTGGCTGTACAAAATCTGATGGCAGGGTCAAGCGTAAGGCCCGGCAATTCGGATTTGGAAAAGCGGAAGCCTTACTGAATATTTTTCCTGAATTTTATACTAATTGAACTTGAAAAAGAAATTTAATTTGATTTTTTAAATAAACGATTTCACCGATTTACACGCGTTTTCCCTTGACCAAATTTTGACCGTATCACCCTT
>JASCZW010018961.1:0-14545 GCA_034211315.2 Aedes japonicus | reverse complement strand
TCATTTTCCGATCACTTGTTCCAGAAGCTGGTTTTGAAAATATCTTGTTTGATGTGTTTGGTAGTTTTCATACATTTAGTATGCACTGTATTGCTCTTACTTCAACAGTTAGAGATTGTTCTGAAAAATATAAATACTCTTTCTCTCTCAAATAAAAAATACCATTCTGGGATTTTTGTTATGTTATTCTCAAACATAGTAAATAACAATGAATTTTTCCCATTTTCATTTCAATTTGATTGATTTTTCCTAGAGTAGGCGAGTTCTTTGACTTTTCCCTTAACACTACCCATAAACATCTGCGTAACAGCCAGAAAGTTTCGATAGGGCGAATCTCTGGGCAGTTTGGTGGATTCATCTCCTTCGGTACAAATACGGCATTGTTCCTCTTGTACCACTCTAGTGCATATTTAGAGTAAAGTCAGCAACCCAACTAGCTCACAATCGTCAAAATAAGCAACAACTTGATTATGACAAAAATGAGTCACATAGAAGTAATTTGAACTCGTTTGCAACAAATGTGCTACTAGGGAAGCAAGATCAGCTCAAAAGATTGTCGGCTTGTTATAATGTTTAATCATGGTTAGCCACCTTTTTTGCAGACATTCCTTCACGTAGATTTGACCATACATATGGTCTGTCACACATTTTCGGTGAAAATGGCTTTCACTGATCCAGAAACATCCTTTCCTTTCGGCGAGGTATAGAACTGTGGTCCCGGTAGAGTTTTATAATCGAGTGTTATGAACAGGGTGCGACAGAAAATAACGCGAAAATGTTCAAACTTGAGTATTGGGTTAATTCGTGTAGCTAGTGGCTAATTTCTGTCGAAAGTGTATTTGTTTATATTAACTTTCAAGTGCTGCATCCAAACATTCTATTTGTTTTATTGCAAATTCGTCAAAATGTTCGCGAAAGAAGTGATCACCAGTTTGTTGCTCGCCCAGAAGAAGCCGAAAGCGATTGCCAAGGTGGTAGGGTGCCATTTGGCAACAGTTTACCGCATAAAAAAACCCTGCAGGATGGTCCTAAGCAGCGGAAGCCGGGAAGCGAACGTCCGCGCTTTGCACGCCGAACGTGATCAAATCGGTCCGTGCAAAAATTGCTCGCAACCCGGTGCGTTCCATAAGAAAACTTGCAAAGGAAGCCAATATTTCGGAGAAATCCATGCGGAGAATCATCAAAGAAGACCTGCATGCATCTTCCAGAGCCAGAGTGAAACGCCACTTGATTACGGACCGGGTCAAGGAACTACGAGTGACTCGTTCCAAGAGATTGCTTTCCTTGTTGAAGAAGGAAAAAATGATAATCCTGTTCTCCGACGAAAAGCTTTTCAGCATCGATGCTGTGGCCAACAGCTGCACGGACCGGTTCATTTCACCGCAGAAAATGGAGAACGTTTCGGAAAAAGTGAAGTTCAAATTTCAAACCAAACATCCGGCTGGTGTCATGATGTTTGGTTTGGTGGCGTCCAACGGTTTGAATATGCCGCCTGTTTTCATTGATGCTGGAGTTAAAATCAATACCGAAGTGTATATCGGTATTTTAAAGGACCAAGTGCTTCCCTGAGTGAAGACCAACTTCTCCGAGGACCAAAACGTTGTCCTACAGCAGGATGGAGCGCCGTGTCACACGTCCAATCGAACCCAACAATTTAACATGATAACATGAAGTTTTGGCTGATGGATTTGTAGCCCCAGCAGTCCAGATTGAATTATTCGATTTGGGCATATGTTGAAACACGAGCCTGCAAAACATCACACTCTAGAATGAAAACCCTGAAGTCAACCATAGCACGCACATGGCAGTCAATGTCGGAGGACTACGTCCGAAAGGCATGCTCTGGCTTCCGGCGTCGGCTCGAGGATGTTATTAATAAAAATGGAAGACACATTGAATAATTTTGTTTAAAAGGACTTTATAAAGATAACTGCCCCCAAAATGTTGATATTATTGCTTGAATTAGCTGAAAATTGGATTTGAAAGAAATAGAACAAATTTTCGCATTATTTTCTGCCGCACCCTGTAGGTTTCATCTTCCATGATAAAAAAGCCCGATGTTTTGGTCAGCAGTTTGTCGTACAGCTTTCGAGCCCTCGGTTTCACTGATTCAGCCTGTTTGGTCCTTCGTTTTGACAGTTTCTGCTTCCGACAAATCTGCAGACCAATTCTCTCCTTGGCACACATAACATTAGTCACCCAACTACTTGGCTTTTTCGCAATATATTTGACTGATGCTGAAAGATGACACTTGAAATAGTCCCTTACCTTACTGTCGATTGTTGGGTCAGCGGGACCAGATTTCCTACCCGGCTCGGGAATCTACGAAAGAGCACTGTTGTTAATTCTTCCGTAATGTGGTTTAAATTCTTCCGACGCAGCCAAAAGTTAGTTGAATACTGCATTTTGAATTGACAGTTAATAAATAATGTATTTATAATTACCGGACCAGTCTCTAAGGCTTGAGAGCCAAATATCAAATATTCAAATGTCATACACAATTGAAAGCCATTCTAATTAAAAAACATTCGATGTAACTGTTAGCGCAATGTTAGCCAAAGAATATTTGTCAATAGCTACAATTTTCTAGATCATCACATTTTGAAATTCAGCGTCTAATGCAAGTTATCGGTAAATAATCCAACTCAGCCGAAATGAGTTTTAATAGCACTGATCCCCACCCATATGCTCTCCTTTCACCTGCCCAAGCAGCAACGAATATCTTGATAATTGGCCTTGGTATTGAAGAGCACTACATAGGGGGTAAAATACCTGAGGATTATACCATACAAATATTCCCACAATAGCACCTGTTCACTTCTTATGCTGCTCTTATCAATACCAACATCAGTTATCACGATCAAAATTAGTTCCGTATGTAATATTCTCTTACTCGGGTTGAGCCTGATGAGGGTCTTTGGATCTGGAATAAGGTTTTTTTTACTCCAATTGGTTTGACATCTGAACAATAGCATTCATCTCAATAGAGATAAAGAATATACCCGAGCAAGAGAAAATAACATTTGAAAACCTGATTTTGATCTTGATAGCTGGCCTTGGTATTTGAAAGCACAGCAGGCAAAATATCTCTCGAAAAACGAAGCTTGTTGTTTTGGATTCCTGGGAATACCATAGAGGTACTATTTTGGTATTATCTTTCCTGAACTTGGTGTACGCATAACATTGTAAAAACATTTTGGGAACATTTTTATGATTTAATCCTTAGGTATTTTACCTCTTGATCTAATCTCTTAAATATCACGTCAGGCATCATTATTCGTTTCTGCTAGGTAAGCTTTGTTATTCGCGAAATATTTTGCTTGCCAGTCAAAGGTATTTTTCTCACGTATTTTACATCTTATTAAACAGCTCTTGTACAGTGTGTCTCACAATAGGTGTCACAATTCTTCAGTCTTGGTTTATTTCAACTGGGTAGTTTTAACAGCGGCATTAATTGTACCCGTTTTGAGTGTATTCTGTGTATTTTGTCCGCTTATTGCTGAAGATAAGTAAACGATTCCGTTTGTTTATATCTATCATCTACAATGGAAGCCATATGGTAGCAGGTTTTGAAACCGTGTCAGATATTCAATAGTCTTAAGCAGTTCGGAGTGAGTAAGCGTTTTGTTTTTTGTACCTTGATATGGTTCAAGGAAACTGAAAATGTCCATATTCAACACAAAGGAGGTGTCAGATGAACTTCTAGAACAAACAAAAAGATAAAATATGTGAGGGAGTGAATAAGACGTAATCCGGTCGTATCTGACCGTAAATTGAGCAAACAATTACAAATGTTGGATTGACGCAGCGTCAAAGGCAAGCCAGTGTCCTAAGAAACAGAAATCTTTTGGTTCGGCACCGTGACTGCGAGATTTTATTTTCGGATGAAAACCTTTTCCTCCTTTAGCACAGTCATAATCAACAAAATGATAGTGTGTATGTCAAAAGTCTTGCCAATATTCCAAGAAATAAACTAGCTGTAGAACGTTATCAGAATGTATCGAAAATCAGGGTATGGGGCACCGTTTCACGAAAAGGAATACTTCCTCTTCGATCCACAGAACCTCACGTAAAAATCAACACTGAATATTACATTGAGCAGGTTTTGAAGAACCATCTTCCTCCTCATGCTTCAACGCTCTATGGGAATACACCATATTGTTTTCAACAAGATTCAGCTCCAACTCACAAGGCAAAGAAAACACAAGCGTGGTGCGCGGAAAATTTGTTCGATTTCATCACAAGCGAAGAATGGCCTGCATCTTCACCTAATCTCAACCAACTTGACTATTTTGCTTAGAGTTATGCTTTAATACATGTAGGCCATACGAAAGGGCTCACTTAAGATCGATTCAAGAAACATTTGGATGATATTTTGGACCAATTTCCTCAGGAAATCGTGCGTGTCAATTGTGATGAGTTTACAACGCGTTTGCGCAAAGTTATCAAGAAAAGGGCGAGAGATTCGAATAGAATTGATATGGTTTATTTCTATATTTCTATAACATATATTTTGCAAATAAAAAATAAATAGGGTAGGAATCGGCTTAAGCACCCCAAGACCCTATTCTAAGCACGGGGTAAACGTTAACCTAGAACACTCATTTTTTGCAGTATGGGGCTTCACTACTGGAGCACCATACTGTAAAAATGAGCATTGTAGGTTAACGTTTATCCCCGTGCTTGGAATATCGTTTTGGGGTGCTTAAGTCGTTTCCTACCCTACTATGATTTGGTTGATTTGGTTTGCTGTAATACTATTTTGTTTAAGTGACACCTACTGTAAGACACCCTGTATACCAAGGCCATCTATCAAGTTCAAAATATGATATTCATATATTATTTTCTCTTGCCCGGGATAGCATTTTTCCCAATAGCATTAATGGATATACGAGCAGGAGACAATAACATATGCATACCTTATTTTGACCTTGATAACTGGCCTTGGTATAAAAGAGCTCTGATTAAGAGGTAAAATACCTAAACAAAATACCTAAGATTTGCAAGCAAAATATCTCTCGAATAACAAAACTTGTTATTTGGCATACTTGGGCATACCTGATAGGTACTATTATGGTATTGTATTACCTCAATTTGTTATTCGCATAACATTGTTGGAACATTTTTATAGTATTATCCTCCGGATCGTCACGGAATTTGACCTAATTGGTTCCAGCATGGAATATATCATGATTTTCGACTAATAGAAAGTAACTGCCTTTAACACAATTGTTCAGTACATCTAGATCTTCTAGTTGGTGGATAGAAGTCCAGAACTATTTTACTACGTGGCGGTAATGTGCATATGCATGTCCTGTATGAGCTGGATCTCCATATCCTGTGTTGGTGTTACTTCGGTGAGCAGATAAAAATATAGCGTTTCGGACACTGGGTTTTGAGCAGCACATAGAGTAGTTCTCAGTTCAGTGCAGTTTTAATTTTAGTTAATTTAAGAATTATGTCACTACGCGGTACTATTGTGCATTTCAAATTGTTGTATTAAACGGCGCCGGTGGTGTAGTGGCAATCGTGAGTACCTCTCACCACAGTAGGTCTGGTATCAATTCCAGTCGGCACCGTAACGATTTTCTGAGATGAAAAATATCTCTGATCACTTTTTGGAAAGGATGATCACGGAGACCGCTGCACTTATGGCATTCAAGCTGTCCCGGTCAAGGAACATCCTTGGCGAAATAGTATCCGGAGTTATGTCGTAGCTGCTCTCGATCATCATATTGTTTCTCACACCATCAAAGCGACGACATTCGAAGAACACCTGTTTTGTAACACATCTCAATAAACATTGCTTTACTAAAAATTGACTCAGAAAAGAGTATCTTGTATTTTCATTTTTTAACATATTTTTGAAGTGTATTCGAACTTATTGAACACCCTAAGATCCTTACTATTGAAATCAATGGCAGTTTTGGTGAACTAGAACATCTCAAAATATCTCATTATATCTGTTGATCAAACAAATAGTTTTATTTTGTTTAGTTTAAAAAGCTACTGTTACAGCTGTAGACTTAAAGTTTTGAACTTCTTGGATAGCTTGGATAACCAAAAACATTCCAAAATTTTCTCGTAATCTCTTTTGTTCAATGAATATGTTTAAATAAACATCGTAGCTTTGCATAGCTCAGAAAGCTTTTGTTTCAATTTTAGGTCTTACGTTCTGATCTCAATGATAATTTGGATGCTCTAGAACATGCCATATACGTAACTTTACAGCCCGAAAAGCTTCTGTCAATACCGTTGATTATAAGCTTTAAACTCCAGGACAATTTGGTGTCTTAAAGGATCACAAAGTTAAAAAAAAATAAGGACGGCTGAGATTCAATCTGATTCGTTGAATATGTTTGAATACAAATCGTCACCTTGTATAGCTCAAAACACTATAGTTTGAATTGTAGATCTTTTGTTACAGTTTAAATATGGACAAGTTGTCGTATTATTTGTGATGATTTTTCACTCTATTCAATAAATATTTTTAAATACGTTTGTCCTTTTGCATACTCCAAAAACCTAATGTTACAACTATTGATCTTATGTTTTGAACTGAAGCGCAGTTTTAATGTCCTAGATCATCCCAGTTTATCTCATAATGTTTTTTTTTTAACGTTCGAAAAGATTCACGGAATATCGTTAAATACGTTAAATAATTTGTAGCTTAGGTTTTATAAACAATATATTTCTGTAGATCTTAAGTTTTCAGCTCAAGGACAGATTGGATGCCCTAAAATAACACAAATTTGTCAAATAATAACTGTTGAATAAAGGTCCATCCTATAAGTTTGAATACATATCGTAAACGTACATACCCCTTAAAGCAACTTTTACAGCTGTGGATTTTAAGTTTTGAACTCAAGTATACTTAGGATAATATACTCTAAAACAATGCTTTATTTCCATGGCATAACTTCATTATAACAATACTTGATATACAATGTTCTAGGTTCATATGGTTGCTCCCTTCCAATCTCGTGGGCACTTTGTACTCCCTAGCCCCAGTATTAGTCAGTGGGTCCACCGACTCTTGAGAAGTTGTTTCATTTGGACATAGATTTATGTTTTTCAAAGCCCTCTACGCCATTTCTCGGCAGCTCTCAGGTAAATGAGCCTGTGCTCATATTTGAGAGAAGAAAACATCTCACATAGTTTTTTACCGAGCAAGCACTTGCATCAAAAGTTTTGCTTTCGGATACAGGAATATGTTTCGACATAAAAGGCCCATGTGAAAAGTAAAAATAATAGCCCATTCCGTCTAGCTTTTTAAAACAATACATTTTTCCAAATAAAATCAGGAGTGTAGGATTTTTTCAAAACATAAAATTCTGTCCAGTTCGAATCCGGAATCACTTATTGTGTTGCAGCGGCACGGAAAGTGACCGCTTCAAGAATTCCTGCGAAGTTTAAGTTTGCCTTAAGGACAAATTTGCCAAAAAACTGACGATTTGGCAAGGGATATGCAGCTGCGGAGCAAAGACCAAAGTATTCGTGACAAGAATGCCTCAAAAACCGCGTACTCCAAATAATTAAAGCTCATAAAGGTCCTGTGAAGTTTTGGCCAGATTTCATCGCTAAAATCATAAATCCACCCAATTGCCCGCAGTTCCGGCCCATCGAGAGATTTTGGGCAATAATGAAGCGGAAGATTAAGAAAAGTGTAAAAAAGGCTCGGGACGCGACTCAGATGACAAAAATGTGGATCAAATGTGTCAAGGAAGATGACTCCGTAGGTGTGCAGCGTTTGATCGGAGGAATGAAGAAGAAAGTGCAAATTTTCATTAAGAGCAAAGGGAAACGATTTGTATTGATATGTTTTCCTTGAAGAACAGTAAATTATCTTTGTTTTGATGCATTAAACTTATTTGTAGGTCAATCCCTTACCGAAATAGAGGTGATTTTATTATTCCGTATTCTAAATCGACATTGCTTTACTCATACTTCTAATGTATATGGCCAAATGAACGAATAGCAATTTTTGCCTTTTTGACCATACAAATTTCGGTTTTTAGTGAATCGTTATAATTGAAACTTAATCAGAATGCTGATTACTACAAACAAACACACATATTGATAAACTTTTATTGTAATAATTCTTGAATATCTAATAACATTGGGATGCTAACTAATGCGTTCGAGAATATTTGTTTGGTTTCTTATTTCTATTTTTTAGATCCAATCCATTTGAGTTTGTTTTTTTTATTCTTTTTTCCATTTCTCAGCAACACGTATTTGCTGATAGACAATTTTCGGCCAAACATCCATTCGGCCAAAAGTTCATTCGGCTAAACCTCCATTCGGCAAAAGGTCCATATGCCAAGCGTCCTACCCCCCCTTGGGGCGTTCTCTAGTTCGATACCTCACATTTTCCATCAATTGTCCAATCTTGTTGTTAGAAGGAGACTCATTTTAAGGCTTGTTCGCGACAAAAGCGGGACAGATTAAATTTGGAATAATACAAGTTTGCTATTATTCATGCAGCATGCATTTTTTATTCATTTAATTGTGCATTATTAGTCATTTTAAAACTAACAAAAGTTACTTAATAAGGATGCATGAAGAAACTACGAAGAACTTTTGTATTAACCCCAGCCATTAGGGTCTGTGCAGACTTCTCCACAACCGATTTAGCTGCTTTTGTCCAAGATTTTCTAAAGTTGTTGCTTGTTGTTAATATTGAGAGAGTTCCTTGTGCTCGAGAGCCCAATACCGCTCGATAGGTTGAAACTCTTGGCAGGTGGATTCGCTTCTTTCGGTATAACATGGACTCCATTCACTTTATTCCATTCCAAAACATCTTCGGCGTACTGACAAGATGCCAAATTGGGCCAGAATAACGAGGAAGCGTCATGGCTGCGAAGAATGATAACAATCGCTTCTTTAGCCGTTATTCACGGTGTATTTCTTTGTTTACTTTTCCGGTAGTAATGAAGCTTTGGCTTGCCGGTTGAAATGAAGCTTTGCTTTGGCCACAGTTGCATATTGCCTGCTAAACGAAATATTTTTTGGGAAACTTGGCATTGTTCTTCGTCCTGAAATGGTCCTCTACGCCGTTCCGTTGCAGGGCTGTATAGAGGGACATTCCGAGAAGCTGCTTAAAATATTCCAGCACACAGGAAAACATCGTCAAATATTTGCGATACAACTTGCGATCGTTACGGTTCGGTACAGTTTTCACCTTGAACGACTTCGTACCATACGCACTGAAACATCTGGTCTCTCCTGCAGTATTTGTTTCAGCTTTGCATCCTTCTGGTGGATCCTGAGATCCGTTTTCGTTCCGCTCCCAGCTTTCCTGGCTGTTGTCAAACGTGTATCAAAATATTTAAGAAAGTTATGGACAGTGCTTCATCAGTTCATTAGTTGCAGGAAGAATCTCCCATCGTACACATCGCTATAATCGGTCCACTGCGATGGGCTGGGCATGTCGTAAGAATGTCGGACGACACCCCTGATAAAATGGTTCTAGAAAACGAAACGACGGGTACAAGAAGAAGAGGCGCGCTACGAGCAATGTGGATCAACCAAGTTAAAGACGACCTGCGGACTCTCCGCAGGTAGCGAGGCTGGCGAGGTACAGCTTTGGACCGATTACGATGGAAACAACTTCCATGAACACCAGAGGCCACACCGGCCTTGGTCGGATTGGTGGTGGTAGTATGAACTGTGCTTGCAGGAAAACCAAGCATTTTTTCAAGTTTTCTTACTGACAGAATTTGCATTGCGACCGCACACAATTCATGCAAAACAATGCATTAGGTCCTTAGTAACATTGGGAAACTCTCTTTGTCGACTTTCTCTTTGCGTTCCTCCGGCTATGTAAAAACATGTTCAACTATTTTTAACATCCGGTACGGTAGTAATAAGTGTGATTACGGATCCAATACGTCGAAAACGTCAGCAAATCGTTTAATAGACAAGCTATTAACTAAAGAGAAAGTCAACGAAGAGAATCTCTCAATGTTATTTAGGACCTAATGCATTGTTCAGCTTTAGTTGCTTTTCGCACTTGCTCTTCTTTCGCAGCCAGCTTCGATCTTAAACCTTGAAGAATCACCAACAATTGATTTAACACAATGAACAAATATACGATCATCAGTCTGTGAAATATTTCATGCGTTGATGAAGTATTTCCAGAGATATACGTATTTAGGGCAAGCCTTAATTCCGCGGGCACTTATAGATTATGTCGCCTATCAAGGTTCTTCATAAAGTGACGTCATGCGGACAAAGTTAGTGGTTATTAAAGTATGATCAATTCAAACAGAGAGGAGAGCAGGTTGCGGTTGGACTTCGTATTCATGCTACACACATCATCATCACATTAGAAATTTCAATTATAATTATTTTACAATTGTAATGTTTGCTAGGTGCCAGGCATTTTGATCATAAGTCGCCTCAAACTGATGGAAGGCCTTATTTCAAAACGATAAAACGTGTTATAGAACGCCTAGGAATGCATCTAAATCAGTGCTGTCGATAATAACTAATCCTTGTTTCGAAAACGAATAACTAAATCTGCCGATTGGACTCAACCAGTAGCCACTCCCGGTAGCGACGGAGTAAATACAACAAAATCAAATATTATCCGAACGCCACTTGTCGAATAAATAGAACAATATTTTTGCAATCACTTGATAATGGCTAGCAAAAACATCTTCACTTCATCCTCCTCGCCAGATCCCATTCAAATCTGATGGGCAGACAGAGCAGCAGTCACGATACCGAAAGACGACGATGATCACGAAGAGCGACTAGACATGCTAAAACGATGTCTTGGAGGAGGATGAGGAACTTTGCAACCAAGTGTGACTCAGAAGCGAAACAGGTGCGGTTTGTTTTATCATCTCCCCTCCGCCTCCGCCAGCCCTCGATAAGCATTCTTGAACCCGGTGCCAGTGGGTAGAGATAGTCGAAAGTCGTGAGTCATCTCTCTTCCACATGCACTGCTAGTCACTACACACAGTAGTAGTATGACAGAAGACTGATGATGATGATGATGATGATGATGATGATGGTGCTTCTGGAGCCACAACTTGGAGAAAGGTTGCCTTGAAGAAGAAAAACACCTTCACCCAGTTGCCAACGTCGTCTTGAGATGATTTGCACCCCCCTCCTGCGGGGAGCAAATGTGGGGAGACCCGAAAACCGCAACCTGTTGGTTGAGTTGGTATTTCTCGTTTGCCAGCATGCAGCTTGCCTTAGCATATAGATAATTTTAATTGAGTCTTTTACAACTGACTGGTGACAATTCCCGATGGTTTTTATTGCCACTGAGCTGTAAATGACTTTTGGGAAAGCGACCCTATAGGAGGATCTCGCCGGAGGACACAACTTAATAAAATGTTGGCCTACAAATCTATCAACCTTTTACGATGCACAATCGAACCTAGCACTGGAGCAGAGCTGTGCAGTTCTGCCAATCAAACTCCATTAACGGCAATCGGTTGTTGCAAAACGGCAACAGCAGCAGGACAGTCGACAGCCAAGTGTCGGATTAATGATGTGTCTTTCCACTCACGAATTCGTTCCCGTTTATTTTTCAAGCAGAAAAAAAACAGCCGGGCGGACGAAAATACTACTCTCTGTAGAGAGAGAGAGAGAAAAGCGGGAGGACAACAGCCAAAATGACATCAATTTCGATTTAACAAGGCATGTTTTTGACTCTTTTGCTTTCTCGGTGATTTTATTTTCACTTTGAAACGGGAAGTTATTTTTGGACCCCCGAGTCCCCACGGCTAAGCAGAAGTGCCTCACATATGTTGGTACGTGCCCGCCCTGGCAGCGAGAAAGCGAGATAGTGGTGGGGAGCAAAAGTGCAACGTGCAACGATGACGAAGGAATGTGTGTCGTTCGTTTTCGTATTTGGCTTTGTTGTTTTGCAAATTAGACTTATATGGAGTGTTAATTTCTTAATTATCTCCCGCTGTTGATGAGGGAATGCTGTGCAGCCGAACGTAGATCGAACGGTGGATAATGCTCCATAAATCGACCAGTTTGGTTCGGAGATTGGACGTGAAGTTGCGTGAATTGGATTTCTATTTTCAAAAGTGTAAGATAATATATATGATGAATAGTACGTTGATATCAAGCACTTTCAACATCTCCTACCCTAATAACTCTGAAAATTTTATTTCAAGATAGGATAACAATTTTCGTGACGTTGCTGAGTAGATCACAGCAAGCTGTGCCCACAAACGGTTGGGTTTTCGTGAGCTGTAACATTTTTGTTTTTTTTCGGGATTGTAAATTTTATGTTTTCATATTTTTTGTAATGGAGAATACCTGATTAATCAATAGAAGTGCATCAAAAGTAATCGTCACGTTTGTCGGAGAATATTGTGGTTGGTAATTCATAGAGTTGCGAGATCTTGTTTGCCTATTTGTTATGTGTGTGTAAAAGAGGAGTGAAGCTGGCTTGTTTCCGATCATCCCGGCTGATCGTCTATCTGTTTTATTAGTTTGATTTCCTTAGAGCACCGGTAGCGGTGCGCGACTAAACTATATTTGATCGCCCTCACCATCACTTCAAACCGTATCGGGCGCAACTAAAAGCGCTAGCAAAATTGTGGCGCGACTATCGGAAAGCATCGGGCGCTCAAATTTAGCAACGTGATAGTGGCGCGAGAGAGGGTTGCTATTCGACTGCCAAGTGTCAAAAATCTTCGATTGGTTTGTTGTTTATTTTTGTTTACGCAATCAAAAGTGCTGAAAAGTTTTCATCGGATAGTTTAAGTGGCAAGGGGCGCTGGAACGATTAAATTTCTCGATTATTGCAACTGCGGAATAATCCATCCCGAAAAGTAACCGTAAGTAGATGTTTTTTTGATTGTGCCTTGAATCTGTGGATTATTGACGAAGTATTATATCGTTTTTATTTACAGAACATGAGTGCATCCAAACGTGGAAAGAACTGGACCATCGATGAAAATGAGGCTCTCTGCGTAGCTTGATTGAACGTGTCCCAAGATGGAGCGACCGGAACATACCAAAGATTGGATACGCTATAGAGCGTATTTACGAGCCGTATGTTGAAGTACGGAGAAAAACCTAAACTGCAGATGGCTGCTGATTAGCAAGGCCTGCAGTAAGTTTACGGGTTGCTTGGCACAAGTTTCTGCCCGCCAGCAAAGTGGGACAACTCATTCTGATGTTTTGAAGCAGCAATGACATTGTACAACGTTGCTACGAAAAGTCCGTCTACATTGATGCATGCACACAAGATCCTCGAAAAGCTCCAAAGTGGAAGTAATACGAAAATGCAAAGGTAATAAAATATGTTATATGCTCTTTAAATCATCACTTGCAGTGTTCTTGTTTAATATTGAAAATTGCGTATACTCAGACCACCGGCTCCCTGATCATCAGTTTCGTATGTGGTGGTGATCTGGGGGGGGATGTGATTCCTGGATGCATCTCTTTAATGTTCGAGGCTCGATGTTTTTCTATGAGCAAGAATACATTTGAAATAAAACTAACATAATCGTTTTATTTTCATGTGCACTTTTGAGCGATTATCGGTACTTTTTATCGATCTTTAGGTATTCTCATCTTAGCGTGTGGAGCACTAGTTTAGCAGCGACCGATACAGAACACGGTAACAAAATATAGTAGCGACCGGTGTGAGATTGAGTGACTAAACTAAATGACAGCCCGATGCGCTAGTATTTTAGTCGCCCAGATAGTTGCGCCCGATACGCATGCTCTTAGAGGTATAGGATCCGGTTGTTAAAGATATAGCAGAACAGCACAGGACGCAAGGATTAACGTTGTGGTTGTTCTCAAGGCCTTTCTGTAAAGCTTTCGATGATAAAGGTTGTACGGAATCAAATTGCACCACTTTTAAATGACTGTAACTTTTTCCCCGATGGGTATTTTCTATTGAAATTTTGTGTTGAATTAGTTCAATGTGTATTTATTTACACTGTGTAAGTTTCACTAGCAGATATGCAATCGTTGCAAAGATGGAGTCAGAAGAACAGAAATTTTGCGCACGTACCTCGAAAATTCGGATCTTTCTCATTGTGCCATCAGCAGGAAGCTGAGACAGGTACATTCTACGGTGTCTCGTGTTTTAAATCGGTACCATGAACGTTTGACCATCGATCGGAATGAAAAAAGTGGCAAAAATGGATCTCCGTATAGTGGTAAGGATCACAAGCGGGTAGTTCAAGCTTTCAAGAGGAATCCCAACAGTTCAGTTCGAGATGTGGCGAAGAAACTGAATCTAACCAAAACTTTCGTGCAAGATGCGAAAACACGTGAAGGACTACACACGTACAAAGTCCAAAAGGCGCCTAATCGCGATGAACGGCAGAATACGGTACGGAAACTCTACACCCAGATGATGCCGAAACCACATTGCCTCGTTATGGATGATGAGACGTATGTAAAAGCAGACTTCCGGCAGCTTCAGGGGCTCCAGTTTTTCACTGCTCATCATTAATTCGATGTCCCTGAGGACGTTAGAAAGCAGAAGATGTGAAAGTTTGCCAAAAATATATGATTTGGCAAGCAATTTGCTCGTGTGGAAAGCGGA
>JASCZW010018960.1:0-14543 GCA_034211315.2 Aedes japonicus | reverse complement strand
GTTGCTGCCAGCGGTGGTGTATTAAAGCCTCAACATGCGGAACAGTTTACAATTTGAATTTACTTAAACTAGTGTGCTAGAAGTGAGGAAGAAGATACACCTGGCAGCTGCGATGACAATTATTGAACCTTATTTTTATGCTCTTACACTATTTTCGATATAATCGTTTTAGTTACCTGAAAATTTCAAGTATTCCATACTGGTCCGCGCATCCCTGACCAACCTCTATCTATGGCATATCGGCATGACGCGTGTATCGAAAATAGACGGTGTGTAGTGGAAATTGAATTGCGTTGAGTTAACCGTGTTTGGATGTGACTTTATATTGAATAGAAAGAGATGTATAGTTCAACATACTCCGCGTAAACGTCACCATCGACGCACTTCCGATTGACCGTTCGATTGCTTTCGAACCCATGGTCCCGTTGTAGACTGTTCCGCCGTTTCTGGCTTATTGTTGAAACTCATTCCTACATGCGCCATGAGCAGCGTTGCCAAGCATATTTTTACAAAGTCAGGAATTATATGAAATAAAAATCAGGATAAAATCAGGATTGTTATTTTATGTGTAAGAAACTGATGTAAATAAAAATACCGTTTATTTAAAACCAAAAAGCTTACATAACATATATTTATCTCTTTCAGTTTCATAAATGGTTTAGTTCAGTACCAACATTTGATTAGGGCGAATCTGCTTATGTAAACAAAGACTTTGTCTGCTAATTTATCGGAAGTTGAGTACAATTCCTTTAAATTAAATATATCAGCGGATAGAGACAATGCTCGTCTTCCTTAAGGAGTGCTTAATTTGTATTTGTGACCTTTTGTTCAAGATAAAATGACTATGAAAGTCATTGTTTATAAAAGCAGATTCGCCCTAATCTAATGTTGGCGCTGAGTTGTATTTTTGATTTATTTTTTTGCGAAAGCTTAACTTAACTAACTGTTTGAGACCTGCGAGAGTGATATTAAAAACTAAAAAGTAAACCACGAAGTTTAAGATGTCTTGTATCGTTTTGGTAGAAGAGCGGGTCAGAATAGATTTTTATTGGATGATTTTTGACAATTCCATTCCAGAGTAGCCAACTAGTAAAAGCTTTGGCAGAACTCCCTTACTTTGATTAGTTTTAATTATTTCGCTTGAAAATAATTTGGATTGATAAAAATTACAAAAATCAGGAAAAATCAGGGTTTTTTTATCAAAATCTGGAAAAAATTGGTGCTTGTCAGGATTTTAGGCACAATGCTAAAAAGTCTGGAAAATCCTGAATTTTCGGTGACAAATTTTTCGCTCTTTCCCTTCAATTTCTAAAAGTTTTGAAATTCTAGGTTATCCATGGAAGAAATGCATTCTGTAGTGATTTAGTGCGTTGGTTTTCCGAGGTGGGACCAGTGGGTCCAAGAAAAGAGTGATAAAAATAGTGTCGATGAAAAAAGTTCAGTCTTGTGCAGTTCGGAGAGAAGTTGTCCAGGTTTCGCGTGAAGTCCATCCTGCCGAGGGCCAAAACGTGCTTTTCGGCAGTTGTGGAGAACACGGTATGTAAGCACGTGCCTATAGGTTTTTTTTTTTTTGAATGGATGGTGGGTAAAGAAAAGAAGAGTGTGGAAAAGCCGAATGTCTCGAAAGAGTTAGAAGAACAGAACAAAGTTGCTTATTTAGTGCGGCGGCGCCGGTGACTTGCCTCGTTGCATCAATGCAAATGGATATCGTGTGAATTCAGCTAAGTACCCATTATATTTTTCAAACAGTCTCTAAGCACTGTTGAATATACCACCTTTCATTTTTTAATGTAAAGCGGCCCGCCATGTTGTATTTTCTGTTTTCTGTTTGTTTCACCTCGCGGTTTTGGTTTGTCCATCGTTGGTGTTATTAGTGATTCTACAGAGCGTAGTTCTTCCTGGATAGACCCTCGTGCTAAACTGGCCGGCTTGCCGTGCCGCGGGAGCTCAGTGGGGATTATTCTTCAATACACGAGGCTGAGAGTCGTTTCCGTTGAGGAAGTATCACATCAGGTAGGTTTTCCTCCAGCTGCAGAAGATCGTGTGCCTGGTGGTCACATTGATCATTTTACTATTCACATTAGGTTCGTAGTTGCGACGCGCTTTGGGATCTTCTTTGCTTGGATCCATCCTAATAACACGGTAGGACCTTACGGGAATTAGAGCCAACATCCATTTATTATCTTTTCTATGTTGTTATGATAGTGTATAATTGCATATGCAAATATAATTGTAGCACTTCTAGTGTTAAGCAAAGCCTTGTCATCTATCCGATGGTGTTTTATGTAAGGTTTGAGTACTTGAATTAAGAGTCGTAACTTGGAGTTATATACTCTTATATGTCAATAAAATGAAATAAAATGCAGTATTAAAGTAACGCAAATGTTGTTGCAGTAATCCAAGAAATCAGATACGTATTCTTTCATCACCCGGTCTTCTACTTTCAGACATTCTTCTCTTTTCAGAGAGCGAATAATGGCGCTATAACCTTATGCCATATAGGGCTAGGAACTTTAGTTAATGCTTAGGTCCCAACCGTTTGACGAGAAATGGAGCATCACTTAACCTTTTTAGATTAGATGTTCCCAACGAACCATTTCTAATATATATATGTATTTTTTTTTTGTTCTGGGCACCAAGCAGGGCTTTCTGTTCATCTATTCTCTCCGACTATTCATTTCCCTTTTCCTTTGATACTTACTGAAGACTACGTGGGTTCCCCGTGTCTTCTTAAGGTAGATACCAAATCCTCCCTATCTCCAACGGTTGCATGGACGTGGCCAGGTGAGTGATCGAGGAGTGTCTTCGTGGAGATTATTGTGTGAAGAAACGTATCAGTTATTTGATCCGTTTTATGGTGACATGCAACGTCTTCAACGAATTATTCCTAATCGTAGCTCCATCCACGAATTGTGCAAACGTCAATGCTAATGCTAATGCTAAAAAGTCTGGAAAATCCTGAAAAATCAGGAACATTGGCATCGCTGGCCATGAGGTTCCGGACTCGAAGTACCATTATTGCAGTTGCACATCACCGATAGTAGAAACTGCGCACATCACACGACCTTTGCCACGCCTCTATTCCAAACAATTTGTAGCGTAATGAACGGTCTTGTTATAGTTGAAACAGGAATCTTCCTAGGCGCTTGCTCGTTCCGCCGGATTTACGATGCTGCTCGCCGCCATAAGACACTCCCCCATCGCAGTTGTTTTTCGGTCCCTGCTTCTGGTTTGACGTCATGCAGAATCTTGACTGACTGCGTCGGCTGACAAAGCTTGACCGGGTGCTTCCATCCATAATACTTCGTAATACTTCGGCTGTCCCATCAATAGCAACAAAGCCAACCACTCGATGTTAACTGCAAAATTCAACTCCGCCAGGCTGTGGCTCGTTAAAACCATGGCATCCACGTACGCATCAAACTTGCCCATCGATAAGTGCCGTCATCTTGGGAAGCATTTATCAGCTTGTCCTGTGCAGCAAACGAAGGAGGACCTAGTAACAGAGAGTAACAATAGAATTATAATAATTAAAATTTTCTTCACTTTCACTGCAACTTTTCACCAAACCAGACCTGTTTCATTATCTCTTCCTATTAAATAGGCTATGGGCCCAGGGCGGCAAGGAAATAAATAATTTAACGATCGCGCCGACGGGGTGGTCGTGTACATCATGTTTAAATAAAAGCACACGCGAACGTAATCAAACATAAAAAATAACTATATTTACTACGAATTAAAATGACACATTTCGCGGGAAGCGCACACAGAACAAGATGAACGGTCTACTCTTTGTTGTGTTGCTAGTTATTGTTATGCTGTTTCGTGCATCGACATGGTAACAGCTGACTGCTACCAGAGAGCTCAGCTGTGTTCGCGTAGGTAGCGATCGGTTGATCGCTAGGGTTGTTCATGTTCCCAACAGTTAAGAATTCATTTCCATTTCAAGAATGAAGCAATCATCAAAATGTCCGAAGAGAAGCTCTGGTCGTTCGACGGCAACAGTTTCGAAAATTGGAAATTCCGGACTGAAATTCTCATGGTAGAGGAAGTTACTCGAAGAAAGTGCAAGAATCTTCTCATTCATCGGACCTCTGAGAATCAGCTGGAATATGTCAAGGACAAGAAGACGGCTAAAGACATAAAGGAGGCCCTGAAGAATGCTTTCGTATGGGTTGGGATTGCAGGCAAGTTGGTAATGAAGAACAATTCCAAGAGCTAAGGCTGAATGAATGTGGCGACGTGAAGACCTACTTGCTTCGGTTCCAGAATATTTTGCGAGAGCTAAGGGTGGCGGAAGTCAACATGCAGGAAGAAGAAAGCTTCTGCTGGTCCTTCCCAAATCCTACGAAGTGCTAATTATGACCCTGGACAAACGATACAGACGATACAGCCAAATCAGCTACAATTGGACTACGTAAAGAAGTGGCTTCTGGATCAGCAGTCGAAGCGAGTTAATTCAAACCCTGTGGGCAATCCGGGACATTCTGAACTTCGGCGTTTTCTGGTAAAAAGAGTGGAATCAAATGCTTCGGATGCGGAAAATTCTGGCATAAGCGCGGATAGTGAGAATCGTCCTACTGAAGAGTCTGAATCAACACAGCATCGAAAGAGCGGAGAAAAATGTCGCCGGAAGACAAAGTTTGAAGCAAACGTTTCCGAGGAAATGACATTCGTTGCTATGGTGACGATGGAATGTTCATATGCTGCTATGATGTCGGAGAAAAGTATCGACGCCAAGAACATGGTGAGGAGCAAAGATTTATTTGAAGAGTTACATCAACTGGCCGAAAAGGTTCGTATTTCGTTGGCTAAATCTGGTCAAGCACTCGGCGCAGAGTATGCTGGATCGGTGAAGGTGAACTGGTGCTGGTCGACGCATTGAAGACAACGGGATGATGGTTAAAATTGCAAACGGAACCGTGGTGATTCTAAGGTACGATCGTATTGTTGCCACCGGTAGCAGGACCGGTCAATTGTACAGGCATCGAGCTGCGTGAATTTTCGTGCAAAGCAGATGCAATGTCGTCAAGGCAGGACGCCTTCAATTTGTCACCGGTGCGATTAGATCATCTGGGAACGGCAAAATCTGTGAAGTGTGTATCCAAGTGAAACAAACTAGACAACCGTTTGTCGACGTTGGAGAACGAGGTGCGACTCATCCTCTGGAAATTATTCATTTGGTTTACACCAAGAACGTGTGATAATAAGCAATTGTTTGTCACGTTCATTGACGGCTTCAGGTCATCTATCTTCCGGAGTCCAAGGATTAGGCGCAGACAAAGTTCGAGGAGTACTGTGCTCGAGTGACGACGTTCTGTGATAGTCGAGTGTCTCGACTAAGGTGCGACAATGGAGGTGGGTATCCTAGGAAATCGGTCCGTAAGTTCTGTCATACTGAAGGCATCTGCAGGACGCAACCGTCCCATACAGATCACAGCAAAACGGAGTGGCAAAAAGGAGGTTGACCATGATGCCGCTCCAAACAGTACCAAGTCGGTGCTTTATGGACGCGAAAAAGTTCAAAAACCTCAAATTCAAGACAGAAATGATGAGGCAGAAGATCATGATGATGAACCGGAACTCCCCGAGAAATCATCAAGATCAATCAACGATCAGCCTAAAAGGCTGCATCGGACGATTACCTGACTTCTGCACCGAAGAAAAAGCATTCCCGAAAATGAAAACGGACCGTGAGCTAGTTGACGTTGTAAGGATTTTTCCCTTGACACGTCTTTTAGTTCATGATAACGTGATTCAGTTCACGGTATATTTTAGCTTGTTCTCGAATTCATGACTGCAGTTCACGAATCTGCGATTTTTTCCGTGTGATAAGGACGATTACGAGAACACTAATACCGCGTTCCCTTCGTAACCAGAACTTGTTAACTGCCTAGCAGAAGTGATCATCGGCAGAATAAAACCTTGGAACTCATTCCGAAACCTCAAGAGAAGAACATCGTCGACTGGGTGGGGGGTATTCAAAATCAAGCAAGATGAGGTTGGTAAGTCAACCAGTTCAAAGCCCGCCTGGTCACCAAGGGCTATTCTCAACCCAAGGACTATGATAGTCATGCTGTTTGCGAAGCCATATGGTAGAGAAATCTTATCCTTAAGCTGGAAATCGGACTATAACATCCTGTAGTTCTTCATGACTATAGTTAAAAGGATGGAACACGTGGACATTCGCCACAACTTCATTCGCGAGAAGTGGCAAGAGGGTGCCTTCAAGATCCAGTACACTCCAAAACTATTTAACAGATGGCAGACTTGTTAACAAATGTTCTGGCTCTTGGACCTACCGAAATGCTAAGATCCAAAATTGGATTGTTCGATTGAGCAGTCTATCATCTTTATCTACGATCCCATCTTCTAGCGACTCCAGAGCGCACCTTCCCGAATGAGGGCCATCTTCATCGAGGACGCCCACGTGAAGAAATTTTCTCTTCCCTTGAGTTCCTCCATCAGGGCTGTACTGCTTTCAACCGTCCGCACGACGCGAAAACCTTCTTGAAAAATCCTCGAATCCCAAGTAACAATTTTGGTTTTATAAGGGTTCTGAAGAGCATGAATTAGACTTCAAGAATGCTATAAAACCATGATAATTTTCCTTGTGATAAAATTAGCTTCTGGTTATGCCTGGACGTCTGAGCCCACATCCTCCCAGAATTGAAAGACGTCTTCATGGGTTGAGTAACGATAGTGGGATGACCAATCTAGACTAAAATTTGAAAAGGGCGGAATTCCAAAATCATGAAACCGAGAAAACTGTTGGTAAAGATTGGAAAACGAAATCAAATCCTATTTTCTATAGAAAGCTCCAATGTGAACCATTTATAATGCTTTAGCATTGCAACCTGCTTTTCTAACAATATATACAGAAATATGTTTAATTGGGTAAAAAATTGATAAAAAACCAAAGTACGCCCTGTTTATTTTTAGAATGCATTTATTGATTGAATACCATGTATATCATAAAATAACTATCTATCAAACTGCTACATAATCTGTATGCAAAAATGGGTATTTTTTACCCATTTTGACTTCTTTGCAATGGGTGAAAAAATACCCATTTTGTGACATTAAATGCTTTTACTCATTAATGGGTAAATCGGGTATTGAATTGAGAGAGGCACTTCTAGCGAAAATGGGTGTTTTTACCCATTAATGGGTTTTCACAACAACCGTGTACACCTTGGGGTTTTCGCCTGTTGACCTGCCAGCACTGGAAATACGCCGTTGAATTATGACATTCTGGCATCTTGTTTGTTACTAAAGGGTGATACGGTCAAAATTTGGTCAAGGGAAAACGCGTGTAAATCGGTGAAATCGTTTATTTAAAAATCAAATTAAATTTCTCTTTCAAGTTCAATTGAGTATAAAATTCAGGAAAAATATTCAGTTAGGCTTCCGCTTTTCCAAATCGAATTGCCGGGCCTTACGCTTGACCCTGCCATCAGATTTTGTACAGCCACCTTTGCCTTGTACAGCCAGTTTGCCTTGAACTGCTGCTCGTCCTTAGCAGTTTTTGGTCTTCTTTAGGTTCCGCTTGACAATAGCCCAGTATTTCTCAATTGGGCGGAGCTCTGGCGTGTTGGGAGGGTTCTTGTCGCTGAGGAACCACCTGCAGGTTGTTGGCGGCGTACCACTCCACTGGCCTTTTTACCGTAATGGCAAGATGCCAAATCCGGCCAAAACAGTACGGAACAACCGTGTTTCTTCAGGAAAGGTAGCAGACGTTTATTCAAACACTCTTTCACGTAAATTTCTTGGTTGACAGTCCCGGAAGCTATGAAAATGCTGCTTTTCAAGCCACAGGTACAGATGGCTTGCCAAACCAGATATTTCTTTGCGAACTTTGACAGTTTCGTGTGCTTGAAAATATCTGCTACCTTTCCCCTTCCTTTTGCCGTATAAAAACTCCTGTCCCGGAAGCTGCTTGTAGTCGGCTTTGACGTAGGTTTCGTCGTCCATTACCACGCAGTCAAACTTCGTCAGCATCGTCGTGTACAGCCTCCGGGATCGCGCTTTGGCCGTCGGTTAGGTTAGGGTTTCGCTTGAAACTACCGGCAACTCTCTTTGTCGTCTCAGCGGCAAATCGAAAACCGGAATTTCCCCCCGATCCAGACTTCCTGGCTGTCGACAAACGTTCCCCAAACACTTTAATTACATTTGTAGCGGTTGATTTGGCAACTTTTAGCGATTTTGCCAACTTTGCGTGCGAGTAGCTCGGATTTTCGCGATGCGCGAGCAAAATTTTGATACGCTGCTCTTCTTGCTTGGACGGCATTTTGACAACTGAAGAGTGAATTCCAAAATCAAAATAGGAGCAACATTCTACACACACACACCTTCAAAATGAGGGGTGTTCAGGTTTTTAAATGCAAAATTGAAAGAAATACGTCAAGTTGATATTGACCAAATTTTGACCGTATTGTCCTTTACATTACTCAACCGTTGAGTTAAATGAACTAACAAAGCACATGGATTCTACATAATAAGATGCTATTAGGCGTTTACTTAAATTTGAGTAGTTTAAACTAAAATTTGTTGTACTTTACATTTTCCGTGTGCTTTTACATTCTGTTGCTCTTTCGTACTACATCCAATCAATGTCTTCTGAGGCAATAATCCAAGCTTTGATTAATAATTAATGATAACTGTTTTGAATGATTGCCCAAAACAAGCTGATGGAAGATATAGACACTCAAGTAATAGACCGGACAACGTGCCGCCATGTTGTATCCAAAACAAACATTTCCTCGCTTTTCCCATACGATTTGACAGTTGTTTTGGATACATCAACTGTGCCAGACTCATGTTGTCCGGTCTATTACTTGAGTGTCTATAATGGAAGATGGCGTTTACATGTTTACATTTGCACGACCACCAAAATGGAATAAAATTTGAGATGTTTTCCACTCGAAATTCTTCTCAATTTTTTTCTCACGTTTCCGCGGAAAACAGGTATATCAAAAAAAAATTATTCAATCTAAAAGTATAACAATAAATGAGAGAAATTGTACTGGTTTTTCAACATATTTAAGAGTGTTTCCGATGCATGTATTTGTTTGTGGTTTTGTGTGAATTATAGTTCAAATTTGAGTTGATTCCGGAGACCGTGTGTCTTCTTTGTCGCACACTGAGAAAAAAGATTGGTAAACGCAAACATATTCAAGTTTCATTTTACCGGAATTTCACGTTGAATTAGGCACAAACATCATATTCGTTTGATTTGCCTTCCTATGGTGATTGGTGGTTAAAGCTAACTAAAATGTGTGAGTAATTGTTTCGGGAATTGTTCAACTGACATCCTTTTGAACTTACTATTCTGTTGGTTGTTCCATTATGGCAGCTACGAAAACAAACAGATTTGTTGATTGATTCTATGGACGCTTATGGTTTGTTTCGAACAAATTTTCGTATGATTCAAACTCAATTGCTGTTCGAAACAAACAAACTAAAACGGTTGAAACAACAAACATTTCCGTTCACTATCACCTACTTTGTTTTCTGTAATTTCCGTAACATTTATTTGAGTAAAATGCTAACAAATATTAGAAAAATGCACTTTTACATTAATAGACTTCTCTCAGTCTAACAGAAGTCTACAAATGTTAATGCGAGCCTTTCTACTATTTTTAGGTTTTTTAAAGTAAAATTTGGTATATTTCACCATTATTAATAAATCATACGCTTCTATTTCACATATTACCGCAATCGCCAACGCTAATCCAAGCGTGGCCCTGATCTTCCAGTACATCCAAAATGAGGCTCTTTTCATACTTTGGCAGGGCGAGCAACTCTATTGCACGTTCGCACATCTCCGATGATCCGGGTGTTGTTTGTGTTGCGGGCTGCATATTCTTTATACAATTGAAGGGAAAAAGGTGAAATATTTAGGGGCTTAACGGTTATCTTACCGGAACCTTACGATTTCAGGAGGATCCAGATGCTCAGGACTTTGAGCCGATACTTTTTATTGCATTAATATTAAAAAACGAATGAACTAAGCGATTTTTTGTATTAAATTTTCACCTGTGATGAAAACTTCCGCTGAAATACATGTTTGGGTATTGTTAAGTGACAGTGTCAGAGCATGCAGCGGGACCGAATGACGGAAAATGAAATAACCCAAAAAAAAAAATACTTTGTTTCAAACTAAACTTTTAACTATAATTTAGAAGAAAAATTAGTAATCTCCATTTAATTCCAACTACCTTTGCTTATCTTCGACATATACGGGTATTTCGTCTACAATGTGCAGACTTCTTCGGTGTCTCGTACTAATAACTCGACTTACGCCCGTTAAGTCGAGTTATTAATGCAGGCACTGAAGAAGTCTGCACATTGTAGACGAAATACGCGTATCTGTCGAAGATAAGCAAAGGTGTTGGAATTAAATGGAGATTACTGATTTTCTTCTAATTTTGTCTAGTACATAATCGATCGTCAATCGAGTTGCACGCGTTTTTTAATCGCTCCTAGCCGTGCGCGTCTTTATTTTGTTTTTTTTGCACACGTTTTCATTCTCGTTTTTGTGCGCCGTTTACCTGTGCCGGGTTAGTAAAATGAGTTGTGAAGTTTGCTCGTTGGACTCTTCCGCCGATTCCGTTCTATGGCAGTGTGTTGGGTGCACCCGAAAATTTCATGCTGGATGCGTGGGAGTACTTGTCCAGCGTAACTCACTCAGGAAGAAGGATAAAAAGCTGATTGATACTACGTCATACGTGCTTCCGTGCTGTGGTTCATGCCAAAAATCTTATCACGGCTCACTTTGACTTCAATGTGCTTACTAAGCAACAGGCCGAGCTGGCCAAGCAAATAACAGAAAACACGGAGGGGATTCATCGTACTGCAGCTAACTCAGGCAAGGTGGACCTAATTCATGAGGCAATCGGTAAGGTGGATGGATTGCTTGTTGATATTAAAAAACAGCTGTCAGCAAGTAGCAGAAGCGGTTTAACTGACATTGTTGCCATAAATAACCACTTGACTTCACTATGTGATATTGCGATGAAGTCATCGAAGAAAACATATCCACGTCAATGAAATCAATAACGTCGGGTACATTGCCCAGTGAACAAGCGAACGGTACAGTTCGTTCGGTCCGCTTTCCGTTGCTTTGGAAGCTTTTAACGAGTGTTTACAGTCTTCAGTATCAGTTTTCTAAATCGCCAGTGAAATCGTCGCGAGTGAAATCAGTCTTGGTTTACTGAAGAAGAGAACATTGTGTGATAAGTGGTGCAACAACGTCATTGATTGCAATTAGCAATATTGCCACGATCGAGAAGCCATATTGTCCAGCATCTATACGGCACGCATACCAGCAGCTCATCGAGTGTAGCGTGTATTCTTCCATCCACCAACTACCACCGACCAGCAACATCATCGTCATCGTTTAGCTCCACGCTTAGACGGTACACGCGGTCACTCATCGTCGCTCGGCAGCAGCAGCACGCATTCGTCGCCCAGCTGCAGTAGATCCGTGATACATATAAGAGAAGTTTTTTAGTAGTATATAAGATAAGCGATTTTCATCGTAGTGTGTGTGTGAGTGTGGAGAGTGATTGATAGTGTGTGTGAAGTGTATTTAGTTTTAGTTTTTGTTTAGGTTTAGTTTGTTTATCTGTGATTGATTGTAGATAATTACGTTAGTGGTTGAGCGTGATAAGCTCCCACAAGCGAGCCATGGATGATTTATCGCAAGATGAATCATCTATGGCACTGAAAATGATGAGGTAGCTCATAGAGTTACCAGATCACGTGCTTATCCAGATAGTTCAACTGGTCCATGGGTTGTTTATTTTCAGCCCAAATCGAAACCTCTAAATGTTTGTCAGATTTCTGATGATCTGACGAAGCGATTCTCGGCCGTGACCGAGATAATTAAAGTCAGACCCAATAAACTTCGGGTCGTTGTGTCCAATCTCAAGCAAGCTAATGAGATTGCTGTCTCCCAACTCTTTACTCTAGAATATAGAGTGTATATCCCAGCTCGGGGTATTGAAATTGAAGGTGTGGTCTCCGAAACGAGTCTGACCCCTGAGATCCTGCTGAAGCGGGGGTTGGTCGATTTAAGAACCCTCTGCTTCCCCCAGTTAAGATACTTGATGTTCGCCAACTTGGCACAGTGTCGACCAACAAGGGCGAAAAAAGTTTACACCGTCAGACTCGTTTCGCGTAACCTTCTCTGGCTCAGCCCTCCCTCAATACGTCGAGTTGGGAAAACTTCGACTACCTGTGCGATTGTTTGTACCTCGGGTCATGATCTGCCAGAAATGCCAGCAGATGGGACATACGACCTCCCATTGCGGCAATAAGGCGCGCTGCTCCAACTGTGGGGAGAGACATGAGGATGGCGCGTGCGCAGACAGCACACCTAAATGCGCTTTCTGCAAAGGAACTCCTCCTCATGCTCTCTCATCGTGCCCGGCGTACAAACAACGCGGGGAACAATTAGAACGCTCGCTGAAACAGCGTTCCAGGCAATCTTTGCTGAAATGGTTAAAAAAGCCTCACCATCACCCGATGCCAATACAAATCCCTTTGCTCCTCTGTCAGATGACGAGTCTGACTTTGATTCGGCTGAAGAGGAACGTCGTTCACTTTTCCGGAAGGTGCTTCAAGGAAGCGAAGACGCGTCCGCCCACGGAAAGTTGTTGAAAAGAAGCCCGAGACCAGCTTGCCCATTTCAAAAAGAGGTGGAAAAAGGAAAACACAATTCCTCCTGGTTTCCGTAGTACTAACTACACCAGGACTTTCCATCTCTCCCGGGGACATCCAAAACCCCTGAAGCCCCAATTTTAAGAACAGAAGCCCCTTCCTCAAGTGGGCTGTTCTCATTTGATGACATTGCCGAAGGTATCTTTAAGTACCTCGAAATTTCTGACCCTCTCAAAAGCATTGTTTTGGCAATGCTTCCAACAGTGAAGACTTTTTTGAAGCAATTGACAATTAAGTGGCCCATCCTTGCAGCTATCATCTCCTTCGATGGATAATTTTCCAAATGAGGTCGGGGATTTGATCACTGTTCTACAGTGGAATTGTCGAAGTTTGATTCCTAAATTGGAATCATTCAAATTTTTAGCTCACACTACCGGTTGTGATGCATTCGCTCTTTGCTGAAACATGGCTCTCTTCCAGAAATCAATCTTCCGTTTCATGATTTCAATATTATTCGTCTTGATCGTGAGGATTCGCGTGGAGGGGAGTACTTTTGGGGATCAAAAACTGCTACTCCTTCTATAGAGTGAATTTTCCTCATATTCCAGGTGTTGAAGTTGTCGCATGTCAGGCTGTTATTAAAAATAAAAGCCTTTGCATTGCTTCTGTATATATTCCTCCTAGAGCCTCGATAAACCGAAAACAACTCTCAGATATTTGTTCGGTCCTTCCTTCTCCACGGTTGGTCATGGGAGATTTCAACTCTCACGGTACAGGCTGGGGAGAACTGTACGATGACAACCGATCTTCCTTGATATATGACCTCTGTGACAACTTCAATATGACAGTACTTAACAATGGAGAAGTAACACGTTTGGCTGGTACATCCTCAGTTGGCAGTAGATTAGACCTCACACTTTGTTCAAATTCATTATCGTTGGATTGCACATGGAATGTGATTCAAGATCCCCACGGTAGTGATCACTTGCCCATAAAAATTTCGGTTGCCACCGGGTTCAATCCGTCGAAATCTGTTAACGTCACGTATGATCTTACCCGTCACATCGATTGGACAAAGTTTAGGACAGCAGTAGATGAAGCCGTAACGACGGTAGAAAGGCTTTCACCGCTGGAAGAGTATAACTTCCTCTCAACCTGATCTTAGACAGCGCGCTTCAAGCTCAAACTCGACCAGTTCCAGGGACGTCATCTCGCAGGAAACCTCCTTCTCCATGGTGGGATCAGCAATGCACCGAGGTTTACCGTAAAAAGTCCGACGCGTTTAAAGTTTTCCGTAGACGTGGAACACCTGAGCACTTCGAAGTATACACGGCTCTCGAACGCGAACTTAAGAGCCTCATCAAGGCCAAGAAACGCGGTTACTGGCGAACATTTGTGAACGGGCTATCGCGCGAAACGTCGATGAGTACTCTTTGGAACACGGCGCGAAGGTTGCGTAACCGAACTACGAACAACGAGAGCGAGGAGTACTCGGACCAATGGATCCTAAAGTTCGCGCGAAAAGTTTGTCCAGATTCTGTGCCGGCACGGATGATTCCTCGCGAAAACACGAATTCGATAGATGAGATTGGCCAACCCTTTTCAATGGTAGAGTTCTCTCTCGCACTCCTTTCGTGTGGCAATACGGCTCCAGGGGCTGATAGGATCAAGTTCAACTTGCTTAAGAACCTCCCAGACGTCGCGAAGAGGCGCATGTTGAACTTGTTTAATCAGTTTCTGGAACTCAACATTGTACCGGATGATTGGAGACGGGTGAGAGTTATTGCCATTCAAAAACCTGGTAAGCCCGCGTCCGACCACAACTCCTATCGACCCATCGCGATGTTATCTTGTATTCGAAAGTTGTTGGAGAAAAT
>JASCZW010018959.1:0-14535 GCA_034211315.2 Aedes japonicus | reverse complement strand
TCTGTATAGCTCGAGAACTAATCCAGCAAATGAAACCAAATTTGGGATGTGGGGGTTTTCGGAACCAAAAAATGTTTCTATGGAGGTTTGAGACTCCTCCCTCTCTGGAAGGGGGAGGGGCTGTCATGAAAATTAGACACAAATGTCAACCAACATGAGAATCAAACCTACTGTTATGAAAACTTATATGTAGGGTTTGTTGAGGCCGAAGAAGGTTCCATACAAATGAAACACAAATTTCTGCAAAGCTCAAGTTCTTGGAATTGGAGTTCTTCAAATAGAACCAGCTTTGGCATGTGGGGGTTTCTGGGCAGGATTTTTTTTAGGTGGTTCGAGACGCCTTCCCTCTGGAGAGGGGGAAGGAGGGCTCTCAAACAGACATTTGAACCAAACATGATAATTATCTATGCAACTAAAACACAAAATGTGTATTTCTCGGGTAAGAAGCATATTCTGATAGAAGTTTGAACCCCTTTTAGTCAAGAATTGGTTGAGTTACTCTCAGTGCTACATTATGCACAAGAAGTTAATCTTGGGTTTGCAAGAGAAAATTACATACAAACTGACAGGATACAGCTTCGTTTGTCTTTAAATTGTTTCTCCACAGATAGCAAAACCAGTAGAAACCTTTTTTTTGCATAAATAACACACACAAGCAAACGAAAATATTTTAACTAGATTCATTCAGAACCAAAAAGCGGCGCCAGTTTTATTAATTTTTCATTCATTTAGTTGCATGCGTTGCAAGGCTCGCACCGGGTTCAGCTAGTGATGTATAAAAAAATGAAAATTTGGCTCTGTAAAGTTAATTCGATTGAGCCTGTACAAATAAATGATTATAAAAAAAAATATGGATTATGTTTCAGCATAATTACTTTATTCAATTTCACTTCCATCGCTGAAATCTCACACCTTTTCCTTAAGATCCCTCATTAAATTTTGAGCAATGGGGCAGTCGACCTTTTTGGTTACTTTCATCCATTCTTTCTTCAACTCCAGCTCGTTCCTAAACATCTTGGACGATTTTCGAACTTCATTATGGCCCAAAATCTTTCCACCGGACGAATCTCTGTTTTTGATACAAAAACAACGTTATTTTCTCTGTACCACTCCAACGTCGATCGCGCTTAATGGCATGATGCCAGGTCCGGCCAAAATAATGTCCCGCCTCCGTGGGACCGCAGGAAGGGCAACAGACGCTTCTGGAGGCACTCGGTGCGGTAAATTTCGCTGTTGATGGTACCCGTTGTGATGTACGGTTTACTCAGTTTACCGCATTGACATATGACCTGCCAGAGCAAGAATTTTTGGCGAATTTGTCCACTTTCTTCTTCCTTATGACTTCCGGAACATCAAACCGTGATTTGGCAACGTAGAACACCGGTTTCATGCTTTGCTGAACGAACCAGGCGGAACACTTTGCCTTCAGAGCCGCGTTGCGAATCGAAAGGTTCAGATTACACTTGAAATAATCAAACACCTTCCCAGGGTCAGCTGTCTTCAATTTTCTTCCACTTCCAGCCTGCCGCTCGGTCGTCTGGGACTCCTTAAACGATTAAACCACCCGAGACACAGTTGTATGGTTGATTCCCAGTTGTCTTCCGGTACATCGCATGGTCGCAGTCGGATTTTCCATGACGGCGCGCAAAATTCTTCGGCGATTTTCTTCTCGTTTCGATGACATCTCAATAACCACTGAACCGAATGTTATGAAATTTTGCCCATGTAAACAATTCACTCCACAAAACTAACAAGTTATACCCAGATTTTCATCAATTTTTAATCACTGACAAAAAAGTTACACACGGATAAAAATGGTGCATTTTTTTCGAGTACAGGCCTTAGTCTTATAACCGTCATGAAAATGCACAGCCCTACCCGGAAGTCCGCCTTGATGTAAGTCTCATCATCCATAAGACTTTGCCAGCATCTGGGTGTGCAGTTTCCGGGCTCATGACTTTCCCACCGTATTTTGCCGTTCGTCACGATTTGGAACCTCTGTACTTTGTACGTATGCAGTCCCTCCCGGTCCTTGGTTCTCTGAATGAAAGAGTTGGACAGATTCATCTTTTTGGTCACATAGCTGTGTTGCCAACATCATGGATCGTACGTTCAGTTACTCCAGCGCCCCTGTTGTACGTTTGGAAACAAGCACTGGTTAGCCCTTCTTATTCACCAGGTGAGTGTGTGCACCCGCAGCGCCTACACCTTCAATAGCTTCGAGGGTAGACGGTATGAAGAGGAGCCTTCAAACTGGTCACATAAATGATGGTGCCGGTCCTGATAGGAACCGGTATTGACGGATGCCGATAGATCGATTTCGGTCGTGTCGATCACAGTTGCTCTACCTTGGTTGAGTGAGGTGGGGGCAGCGTCGAGAAAGCAGAATTGTTGTCCTTCTTCGGACCTGTAGTGCCTTCTGCCTGCCCTCTGATCCACTAATTAATCTTGTCTGAAACGGATCAGCATACAACACCTTACCGGGTTCCTCTCTGAGGTTGTTAAGTAAACAGCGACGAGGAAAAGATTACTGGTAGTTGTGTTTTCAAAATCTCTAATTGGAATATGTGGTCTTACGGGAGTGTAAAAACCGAGATTTCACATCGCTGGAACCATTATGTGCCATTGGCGGTATTTGAGCACGATCAAACACGTACATTTTTTGCCAGTCGGGGTGGCGGATCCGTTCTTGCCTTGACCTACCTCGCATGGGGATGTGTGGCAAAAGTGTGTGCGTTTGCTTCGAAATACTGCCTAACAAAAGCCCTACACTCAATTTAAAACTACTTCTATTCAATTTTAAAATCTGCCGAGCTCTATCGGACCTATCGATACTTTCTCTTCACAGCTTTGGTTCTAGCCGAAATTGCTGTTCACTACTGGGACCCCATGATGTTGGGAAGATATTTCTAATTTCAAAACATTAAAATGCAATAAGCGTACGCAATAAAAACATAATTAGTACCTCATATTGTCTGAGAAGATAGCCTGCTCACTCGGGATCGACGAATCGCGTTGTCCTCTGAACCATCGAATTCGACTTCCAACAGTGAGTACTTCTCCTCAAGGAATCTCTTTTCCATTTTTTGCTGCCCGTTCAGCGCTAGTCGGGCAGAACCCGCAACCGATTCCGCACTTGAAACCTCTATAAAGAACAACCGACAACTCCACGGGCGTTCCGCTACTGAGTCCTTACCCCAGCACACGATTAGTAGCAATACGAATCGCAAGTGTCAAACTGCACGGCGTTGTCGAAATGATCCGGACAATCGCAGTGGTGGTTGGTACACGGGGTGGGTAGAAACTTCCATGGTGAATATGTGTAAGCGATTTATTCTAAAGAATATTCGAGATTGTCCAAGTGTCCCGGAAGGCGACTTTCTTTCAGCAAAGTTACAACACAACGACGAGCGTGGACAAGAAAGTCGCCTTGTGGGACACTTGAACAATCTCGAGTACAATCTATTAACTGTGATACTGTTGTCGCCAAAAAAGGAGCACATATGTGAGAGACCCGTTAAATGTACTGAAAAAGCACCTTCACTACTTGTTTAGATCAATCCAGACTTTCAATCCGTTTCGATCTAAATAATCAGTAAGGTGCCTTTTCAGTACATTTAAACTCCCACCTCATTCCCTGTCAATCACATATGTGCTCCTGTCCTAGCTCCTATCTTTCTACCTAACATTTTCCCTATCTCTCCCTATCTCTTCCTTATCTATCTAATTAAAGCTAACCTGATCTATCAAAACCTATTAACATAACTTATCTCTCTATCTTATCTAGTAAAAAATCTAAATCTAAAACCTAAATCCTATTTCGAAAATTAACAGATCAAGCTTACATCAGTGGTCCAACAAATTTCATTAACAAGACAATAAGATCTTCAATGAAAGCATTCAGCTACATCGATTGGTTCGCTTGGGAGGTCCTCCCAAGCACAGTCCCTAAACGAATTTCGTTGCCAAACAGGTCCCTAATCAGTGTCAATGGGTTCCGGGGAATCTTAGTAGAAAGGATGGTAGCTCGAGATATTCGCTTGTACCCGGCTACAGCACCACAATTCTCCTTCAGAATTCCCCGGAGAAGCTAAAAGATTCCGATGATATTCGTTGGACCACCAATTAAGCTCGATCCTAGTTCAAAACCATTTGCCAAACTGCTTAGAACCAATTTGGAATTTCCATCAAACAGAGGAAAATCGTTGAAACAAGGAAAATCAAGCCAAAGCATTTCCAACCAAACACCTTCCTACCTAACGTTTGTTTTCGCTCACTGAAATTTTCCAGAAGCACCACAGTAGGCTGCTCCGAAAACGTCAAATTTTGCTCCTCTGTTTGCATACCTCGATTTTCTCGGGAGGTACAACTTTCCCAAAATCCAGCGTAAATAAAACTCAATTGAGTACGCTGCAATCGGGGTTTTGAAGTCTGCGTAGAAGAGTTTGAAGATTCCGCTTTGAAATCCATTTGATCCAAAGCGTCATGAAAAGTTTTAGCGAATCTTTCAAAAACTTCTGCAGTTGTCTTACAGTTCTGTACCTCCGCTATACCTGCTGAAAAAATAGAATCTAATTTATTTCTACTATAGCTAGAATACTCACAAGAATTTGGAAAATCATCCAAAACTTCATCCTTATCTCCTAATTCCTTAATCCCTACTCCTACAAAATCATCACCTATCAACTCCTTACTGTAAACCGTCATGGGGGCATTTTGAGTAGTCTCATTCTTTCGCCTGGGAACCGGAGGAACCCCTTTCCAAATACCCTCACCTGAAAACTGTTTGCTGGAAAAAGGTCGTCGAAAAGTACTTACTTTTGACTTAACATTGGCATACTCATCGGTCACGGGTTTCAATTTCGCCGGTTCCCGACGGTTCCACCCTGCTGGCAACTTGGACTTTGTACAAGCGGTTTTGACACGCTTATACAAAGTCGCAAGCTCGCCATCAGGATCGGAACGAAGGAAACCCGGCAAAGAAACCGGTCTATCACTCTGACCGGGACGAGTTCTCCCAACATTCCGACCATTTTTCGGTTTGGCAAACATTCTTTCCAAATCTGGACTCTTCTGGATGGCTAGGTAAGGGAGCGAAAGAAATCACGTCCGTCTGGAATAACTACTCAAAAGCCTCCTAACGGTTGCCACCAGAGTGTTTGTTTATATTGACGCATTCAAGAGAAAAGTCTGTTGCGATGGCGTTGTCATGGTAGCGTCTTACGGATCATGCGAAGTGGGGGTGAAAATGGTGAAAAACGGACTTTTTAATCACGGTAGGCTGCGTTTTCATTTTCATTGGAATGTCAGTTCAAACTCGAGAAAACATCGACTGTTGAAGGTAAAATGGTGCTCGTTGGTGCTTGAGGTGGAAGTTCATAGAATTCAAGAATTGCAATTCCCAGGATTGATTTTGGTATATCTACCAGAGACATTTGCATTTTTATGCCACTATACCAGCAATTTGGCATGCATCCAGTTGTATCCACGGACAATTCTGAATATCGGAGATTTTTGTGGTCCATCTCAAGAAAAATCAAGGAAATGGCCGTTTATAAAGTGTGAGTAGCTCTAAACTCTCCTAGCGAAAGCAATACAGAACCAACTTGAACTGCAGCTGCTATGTTCCGAAAACAATCGGCATTTCCTGAAAGTTCCTGAGCAGTAGAGAGCATGGAACTCACGAACTTTCAAGTTCCGTTACGAGAGTTTGGGGTTACACATACTGCATAACCGGCCATTTCCGGCCTTTAGATGGACGACACTGGAATCGCTTCGAATCACTCTTGAAAGTTCCCAAACTTCTGTTGGTGAACCATTCAACACGATTAAACACCGACATTTACTTTTTCAGAAACACACACCGGATATAAAAAAAATCGAATCATGTTTGGAATTCAGTTTTCGAATGAGATTATATTATATTGAAGAACTTTTATTCATGTTCGTCTTATTTTAGGCATCAATTCGGAAGGCATTTTTAAACCTGGTTAAGTGGTGACCATTCCGTTCCGGTGAAACTCGGGAATTCGTCTTTCGATAACAAAATCAAGAATGGAGATGTAAGAAGCTGATTCAGAATACTCAAACTGAAGCTAGGAAAGTAATGTTGATCCATCAGCCGAAATCTCGGTAATCTAAGGTACGACTTTTTTTTTTATTAATATTTCTATTATAGAGCTAACGCCAAAGATTCCGCATCGAACGGGTTCAATTATTTTTATAAGAATCGCAAAGTTATTAAACGGCGTAAGAATCAGTTTCAGATTCAAAATTGACAATCACATCACACTGAATCACACACATCGTGTTTGACGTTTTCAATGGGTTTGTCGATGTTTTAGGCTAGGCATTCACCTTGCTTAGAGAGTTATCTCTATCTATGAGTTGTATTTATCCAGATCGTATTTTGCTCTAGTGTTCAAGAACTTAACACAGAACAAGATCAGGTATTTAGCGTCTTCAATTTCAGCGCATGGCTTGCATATACAGTCGTCAACCAGCTTTATATGGAGCAGACCATACTTGGAACAGTCGTGCCCGCAACAAATCTCTTCAAGCTGCGTACCTCTCGGGTTTCCTACCCATGTTCGCTATGCCATGGCTTTCTCGGTATGATGATCTAAACTGCAAACAATTTCCTGCCTTTTCCGTACTCAGAAGTGAAGTGACGGTCCATTATTTTGCACGATGTTCCGTCAGTTAAAGAAAATAGATAATCGCATCGAGTTTCAGATCATATTCTCTGCTGTTATGAGATATGTTGCAGCTCGGGCGACATAATTGATACCGAGTTCACTAGTCTTAATGACAATCGAGGATTTCTATGTTCGTGGTACACTCCTACACTGCATGTCTCCTCAAACTTTGATACATCCGTGTATATTATCTGCCTTCCTGCGGTTTACCGTGAATAAGTCCAAGGGTCAGCTGCTTCAGAATTTTCGTTGACGTGGTGCTTTGGACCCAAACCTCGTTGTGTAGCATGGTTTTTATCTCCACAGAATCCCAGCTTTCTAATGATTTTGTTATCAAAGACATATTTGAGAGTATTTCCTTGTGCTCTATTGCATTTTCCACACCCAAAAGTTGAAATTGTGGCAGAACCCGCATCCGACCCCGCACTTGAAACCTCTATAAAGCAAAACCGACAATTCCACGGGTGTTCCGCTACTGAGCCCGTACCCCAGCACATGATTGGTACCAAAACACTGGCGGACATGATTCGGACAATCGCAGTTGACGCAACTAGACTGTACGGTAGTGACGGGGGTGGTTGATTTTCATGTTATTTCCAGCGGTAGAACCTTTCACGTTGAATATCGATAAGCAATTTATTCTAAAGAATATTCGAGATTACCCAACTATCCCGGGAGACGACTTTCAAGAAGAATGTCGCCTTGCGGGACACTTGAACAATCTCTAGTACAATCTATGAACTGTGATTCTTTTGTCGCCAGAAATGGGAGCACACATGTGAGAGGCCCCGTTAAATGTACTGAAAAAACACCTCTACTATTTGTTTAGATCAAAACAGACTTTCAATCCGTTTCGATCTAAATAATCAATAAGGTGCCTTTTCAGTACATTTAAACTCCCACCTCATTCCCTGCCAATCACATGTGTGCTCCTGTCCTAGCTCCTATCTCTCTACCTATTCCCTATCTCTCCCTATCTCTTTCTAATGAAAGCTAACCTGATCTATCAAAACCTATTAACATAACTTATCTCTCTATCTTATCTAGTAAAAAATCTAAATCTAAAACCTAAATCCTATTTCGAAAATTAACAGATCAAGCTTACATCAGTGGTCCAACAAATTTCATTAACAAGACAATAAGATCTTCAATGAAAGCATTCAGCTACATCGATTGGTTCGCTTGGGAGGTCCTCCCAAGCACAGTCCCTAAACGAATTTCGTTGCCAAACAGGTCCCTAATCAGTGTCAATGGGTTCCGGGGAATCGTAGTAGAAAGGATGGTAGCTCGAGATATTCGCTTGTACCCGGCTACAGCACCACAATTCTCCTTCAGAATTCCCCGGAGAAGCTAAAAGATTCCGATGATATTCGTTGGACCACCAATTAAGCTCGATCCTAGTTCAAAACCATTTGCCAAACTGCTTAGAACCAATTTGGAATTTCCATCAAACAGAGGAAAATCGTTGAAACAAGGAAAATCAAGCCAAAGCATTTCCAACCAAACACCTTCCTACCTAACGTTTGTTTTCGCTCACTGAAATTTTCCAGAAGCACTACAGTAGGCTGCTCCGAAAACGTCAAATTTTGCTCCTCTGTTTGCATACCTCGATTTTCTCGGGAGGTACAACTTTCCCAAAATCCAGCGTAAATAAAACTCAATTGAGTACGCTGCAATCGGGGTTTTGAAGTCTGCGTAGAAGAGTTTGAAGATTCCGCTTTGAAATCCATTTGATCCAAAGCGTCATGAAAAGTTTTAGCGAATCTTTCAAAAACTTCTGCAGTTGTCTTACAGTTCTGTACCTCCGCTATACCTGCTGAAAAAATAGAATCTAATTTATTTCTACTATAGCTAGAATACTCACAAGAATTTGGAAAATCATCCAAAACTTCATCCTTATCTCCTAATTCCTTAATCCCTACTCCTACAAAATCATCACCTATCAACTCCTTACTGTAAACCGTCATGGGGGCATTTTGAGTAGTCTCATTATTTCGCATAGGAACCGGAGGAACCCCTTTCCAAATACCCTCACCTGAAAACTGTTTGCTGGAAAAAGGTCGTCGAAAAGTACTTACTTTTGACTTAACATTGGCATACTCATCGGTCACGGGTTTCAATTTCGCCGGTTCCCGACGGTTCCACCCTGCTGGCAACTTGGACTTTGTACAAGCGGTTTTGACACGCTTATACAAAGTCGCAAGCTCGCCATCAGGATCGGAACGAAGGAAACCCGGCAAAGAAACCGGTCTATCACTCTGACCGGGACGAGTTCTCCCAACATTCCGACCATTTTTCGGTTTGGCAAACATTCTTTCCAAATCTGGACTCTTCTGGATGGCTAGGTAAGGGAGCGAAAGAAATCACGTCCGTCTGTAATAACTACTCAAAAGCCTCCTAGCGGTTGCCACCAGAGTGTTTGTTTATATTGACGCATTCAAGAGAAAAGTCTTCTTCTTCTTCTTCTTCTTCTCTTGTTTAGATGGGACCGGTGACAGCGACCATATGCCCAGTTGTTTTGAGGTTTTGAGGTTGTTTGATGCCACGCAGTCGGGCATTAGTGCTTTGGGTGCAGGCCGTCAAGCACTCTCGTTTGTTTGTTTTGATTACAATTCCAACTTTATTTTCTTTAAGAAGTGCACCACATCTCGAAATAAGCTTAAATTGTTTGTTTGGAATATGTCTAACAACGTCCAGTATTTGCCGTCGAAATCATGTTCGGAGCGAGTTATAATGTATTTATTACAGTGAAGTACTGCATGGTCCGCCGTGTCCTCGGTCAGGCAGACGTCGCATTCTGAATTCTCCACAATTTTCATTTTTGCTAACCAGTTGTTTGCATAGGTGTGCCCAGCCATTAAGCGGTTTAGTGTTCTAACTTCTCTACTGCCGAGGTTTTTTCCTTTATACCACGGGGTGTCACTATAGTTTGGTTGGATGGCGAAGAAATGCTTACCCTTTTCCTCAGCGTAAGTGTTATACCATTTGTTTGTGCTGTTTATTCTTAGTTGGACAAATGCGTTTAGTGCATCCTTAATAAAGATTCCGTTCTCCAATAGTCGATCTGATTCTGTGCCAGCCTTAGCGAGCTGGTCTGCTATATCGTTACCTTTGATTGTAGTGTGACTCGGGATCCACTGGATCGTAACTTTAAGGAACGACGCCTTGGCAATGATATCTTGAATCATTGAGTTGCGGTTTTGTTCAGCAAGTTCTGCTTCAATTGTCTGGCAAGATGATAGCGAATCTGTGAATAGGACTGCTCCAAAAATTTGTTCTTCTTGTAGGTGCTGCAATGCAACTTGGATGGCATACATCTCAGCGGTCATTATGCAGGTCTCCATACGCAACTTTAAACTAATTCTGTGACATGTAGAAGGGCAGTATACTCCAATGCCGCATGAATCCCTTATTTTTGATGCATCTGTGTAGATGTTCGGACGGTGTTAATATTTAGAGTTTTGTAGCTTGTTTCAGAACTCGTGGGTCGCAGTTTCGTTTGGTAGGAGCTGCGTCCATAAGTGTTGTTTGAATATCCAACGGCTGGTGATGGTACACTTTGACATTAGGGATAACCGCCTCAAAGATACTCCGGTGTTTCAAAAAGATACGTTCTATTAACGTTACCTTGTCGTTTGAGATTTCGAGTTCTCTTAGCTGCGTTAATTGCTCTTTAACTACACTGTCATTCAAGAAATGCTTCGCTATCTCTCTACAGGCTACTTGTTCTATTCGTATATCAAGGGGGCTATCTCCTGCAAGTGCTGCCAGCGTATTCCTCGGTGTAGTTTTTGAACATCCTGTTGTTTTGCGCCAACATTGGTTGATGATCGTCTGAAGAGATTCTATATTAGTCTTGCTGGCATTCCCGAACGTTGAACATCCATACTCGATGACACTTCTTATGAGAGCTATGTATATTAGTCTCATGGTCTCTGGATGTCCACCGTGCTTTATTTTTGATATGACCTTCATCATGTTTATCCGTTCCTGAATTTTGTGCTTCAACTCTCGGATGTGTTTCCCGTAGCTGTTGGTCCTGTCTATGTATATTCCTAGGTATCTGTACCATGGTACTGTTTCAATAGCTGTATTTCCAACTTTTATGTTCAGTGCAACGTTAGTTGCTTTGAAAATAATAGCCTTTGTCTTGTCAGGGTTGATTTGTAGACTTAGTTCTGCTGATTTTTTTCTACACGATCGATGGCAGCTTGTGCCTTTGACGTGACGCAGTCAAGCTTGTCTCCAGAAACTAGTATGAAAAAATCATCGGCATACTGAACCAGGATAGTGTCTTCATCTGCGATCTCATGTAAGCCAGCCGTATACAAGTTGAACAAGACCGGTGAGAGTACATCACCCTGCGGTAATCCATTGCTGATGGTTCTTTTAATCTCATCTGTTCCGCTTCTGATGGTCACTGTTCTATTTCGCAAAAAAGCTGTGATCCATCGGATGTATTCTTGAGGTACGTTGAATCCACACATTATTTCTTCCAGTTTGTCTGTGCGAACAGCATTGAACGCATTACTTAAATCCAAGAACACTCCAACGGTAATTAGGCCGCCTCTCCGGTTGGCTTGGATTAAATTCGTGACGTAGGTGATGCAAGCGCTCGTTGATTGTCCTCTACGAAAACCGAACGATAGCTTGGGTAGTATTTGTCGGTTGTCAATGAACTGGTTTAGTCCATCTAGAACAGCCGAGTTCAGAGTTTTTGTCAGTGTAGGTACTAGGGATATAGGCCTGTTTCCGGCTGGAGTGGTGTTATCTTTTCCGGGTTTTGGTACGACGACGATACGAATTTCTTTTAAATGTGGTGGGAGACTTCCCTGTCTCCAGTAGTTGTTCAAATCAATTAAGATGAGCTTTGTCACCGGGGACTAAGGGACTTTAGCATGTCGTATGTGATTTTATCAACTCCAGGAGCCGACGATTTCTTCCGGTTGAGAATTTTATCCCATTTGTTCTGGTCCAAGATATCGTAATTGCTATTCGATGAGAAGCTGTCGTGGTCTGGATAAACATCGGTAGGGCCGATGTGTAGGTCCATGAATTCATTTAATAGAACCGGATCATCTTGTACTACGTTGTTGCGTGAGTATATCCTCTTTCCAGTTAGCAGTCGTATCTTGTTCCACAGTTCCGATGAATTTGTTTGTGGGTCCACTTCTTCGGCGAATCGATTAATATTTTCTTTGATGTTTGCCTTCTTTAGACGCAGAAAGAGAGCAGAACTTCTTTTCAGGTGGATCAGGTTTTCTGGGGTGCTGTGGTGATTGAAATTTGCCAGCGCTTGCTGTTTGGCTTTCCAAGCTGCTTCCACTTCGTCGCTCCACCAATATTTGGGGTTGAACTGGTTGGGCAGTCGGTTTTGCTTTACAATAGCTCCTATTTCTCTGGTGAGGTCGTTAATTCCGCTAACTGTGTTGGTATCTATCCGAGATATGTCCGTGCGAATCTGCTTCCTATTGAAAATGAATTTTTCCTTGTGCGGTATATGGGTGTTCCATCCGATCTCGATTATGAGGTGATGACTTCCGACTGATTCGTCTCGTACCGTCCAAGAGCAGTCCAACACTAGGTTGCTAGAAACTAGTGTTAGATCGATGGCGGAGGCTTTCTTGTTAAGTTGTTGTGGCTTGTAGGTGGGGTGTCCATCATTCATGATGATTAGATCTGAGGCGTTGATTGCTTGAATAGCTGTTGCCCCTCTTGGAGACGTTTTTTCGTTACCCCAAAGCGTGTGATGGGAGTTAAAATCGCCACCAAAAATCACGTTAGGATATTTCGTCAGGGTTGCTAAAATCTGGTTTATATCCTGTTGAAAATCGTTTAGGGATATTGAGGGAGAAAAGTAAACCGCTGCAAGTACTACTTTTAAGTTTGGGACGTATATTGCCACACATTGACAGTCGTCGCTGGTCGTAGGTATATCTAAGGGTTTGAAACCGTAGTCTTTGTGGATATATATGGCCACGCCACCATATCCATCATGTCTAGAGTTAAATATTTTGTTGTATCCACTGATATTATATATTCTGGAGTTTTCGTTCTCTACTTTTGACCAAGTTTCGCTAAGAAGGGTCGCTGTATACGACCAAGTCGTCAATGTTCTGTGCAATTCTTCTTTGTGTTTAGAGACGCTTTGTATGTTGCACTGTAATATTTTTATCTCTTTTTTCCTATTATCCATATTGACATAGGGAATTGTGATTTAGTCTAATTCTTATGGATTATATCAAAACTAAGATATTTTTTGCTTGTTTCAATAACGTTTTCTCTAGCTTGTCCTTTCAAATTCGTATCTGCGATGATAGCGCTGTAGTAGCGCTGTAGTGCCTCTTGTATGGCATGGTTGATGGTTGCATTTGAAACTGTCTCTTGTTGGTTCTTTGCATCCTGCAATCTTTGTCTCCAAAGTTCATGATCGTCTGCTCTGTGCGGATTATTTAATGCTGTTCCGTACACTTCGGTAGATGGTTCCTTTCGTTTACGCTTTCTTACTTCTTCGGCACAGCCTGGGTCACAAAACGAATTATTGACTTCTGGTTTTCTATTTCGAGTTTCCTTAGATGGTCCCTTGATATGGGTTCTGTCGGTGCTTTTTCCGGCTATCGATGCGTAATTTTGAAGTACGTTTTCACCTGGCGTCGGTTCGTCGATGAACTCCGCGAGTGCATTGAAACTATTCGACGTCGTGATCGGGAAGTGTTCCTTAGCTTCGAAAAACGTCAAAGCTTTCTTTGCCATGATGGACTTAATATTATTCTGGCGTTGTCGTTCGGGACAGTTTTCGCTGGTGGTACTGTGGTCTTTTTTGCAGTAAACACAACGATGAGGTTTGTTGCATTCTTCGTATTCTTTATCGGATTCATGACGTTCTCCACAACCGTGGCAGCGTCGAGCACTTCGGCAGTTAGCTGCTTTGTGGTTATAACGCAGACATCTGAGGCACAGAAAGGCTTTTCTGTAGAACGGTTCGACCTTAATAGAGCAGTTGTACAATTTAACGAGTTCTGGCAGCTTGTTTGATCGGAATGTAACACTGACGCGAGTTGAGGGAACTTTAGCGTTGTTAACAAAGCGTTGGAAGCGATATACATCCATAACTGGTATGGAGCTGTGTATATCCTGCATAATTTCTTCGTTCGTTAAGTCGGTTGGGATCCCGGCGATTACTCCTGTTACCGATAGTAGGTGCTTAGCTACGTAGGCTTTGTATCCATATGCTCCAACTACATTGTTAAGTACAAGTCTGTTCGCTGCAAGGTAGTTATTAAGATAAACTAATACCTTCCTTTTTCCTGCGTTTTTTATTTCCGTGACGTGGGTGGATGTTCCGAATATTTTTCTAAGCATTCTTCCGACAGATATTTTGTTGATACTTCCTTGATGGTCTGTGTTGGTGAGCTCTACATAGACACGATAGGGTCCGCCATCTTTGTCGGTGTAGGTGTAGTCCTGCTTGGGCTTTTCCTTTATATTTTGGGATGTTAAATTTGGGGTCGTTCCATTTCCTGTCGATTTCGATGGTCCAGATAGTATTTGGGAGGGTGTCGGGGGTTTAGGCTCTTGAAATTCGTCCGTCTCCATGATGTTTTTTCTTCTTCATACCAAGATGGCGTTACCACGTGTGATACTTTTATTTCGTAGTTTTTGGTGATATGTTTTAACCACCTGGCGGTAAAGAATTAGCTTCTGAAGCTTTGATCAATTTTGTCGATACTTTGGATATCTTTCACGAGTTTTGCAGAAAAATACCGAAGACACACTTTCGATTACCGAGGACTCTTGGATTGCGATGTTAACACTTTGACTCGCGTGTAAAAACTGA
>JASCZW010018958.1:0-14531 GCA_034211315.2 Aedes japonicus | reverse complement strand
CGGGAACCAACTCAGAGCTGACCAATCCGAAGCCGAGTGACCGGATCGTCCAATAACTATGGCAAACGTACTTCTGAAAGATTTCAAGAATTTTGACACCCATATTGTTAGGGTTCAACACAAATAATTTTCTGGCCATCCGTGGCCCTCATGCGGGAACCTGCTCCGGGGTGACTGTTCTTGAATCAATCATTGGGATATCATATGGCAATCACACACATTCCTGTGTATTCATTCCAAAGTTTTTGTATCATTATTGTTGGTTTTCTATTGAAACATTTATAAGTATACCATTTTCGGAACAAGTCCATCTGTCATATTAGACATTTAAAAAGTCGTTGAGTTTCTGAATCCAAAACTATCAAAATATTCCAAATCGGTTGGATATTTCCTTAGTTAAGGGCATTTTAGTTCTGTAGGTAAAAACGTTCCTGTCAGCCTTTTTACGTAACAAAAAATCAGAAGCCCCTCCTCGCGCCCCCTCCTAGCTACGCCTTCATTATTTCACTCCAGGATGATAAGTTTGAACGAGATATGAGATGCCACAAAGTTTCAATATCCTACAATGAAAACTTAATGAAATATTATGTTTTGAAATCGAAAAAGGCAACTTTGTTCCCTGTTGGCACACATAACGCTTAACCATAGTTGCCAAATATAGGGTAAATGTCATAACAATTACGGAAACGGTCGTCAACAATAAGAGAAAGGGTCCAGGAATGGTTTATGATTATGCAGGGAAGTTAACCATCGTAGTATTCTTGTTGCAGTTCAAAACCGAAAAATCACTCGCGCAAATCAATTTAACTGCTGATACGTACACGCTAAGATCAGTTTACCCAAATATGGGTGAAGAATAACTCATAATCGCGAAAAGTGCACATATCCCATTTATGGGTAAAGTTGTCTTTACTCCATATTTGAGTGTTTTTTTCTATACAAATTTACACAAATATGGGTAAAACAACTTTCCCCTTAAATGGGTATGTGCACTTTTTTGCACTTATGGGTAAACTGAGCTTAGCTTGTATGGCAACAAAGTATCGTATTTTGTGCGCTGTGTAGCACATCAGATGCGCGGTACAGCACACTAGATGCGCCAGCAATTTAATTGTGCAGAACGAGAAATAGTTTGGCGCTAGTGGGTTATTCCGGTTTTTCAGTTGCAACAGTAATATCTACACAGAAAAAATGTTGTAGTACAAACTACAATTTTAACCGACTATGCCTATCTTTAAAACTACCATGAAATTTCAGTCAAACTTACTACGTTTACGGTAAAATCTCCAACGTTTGTGGTATATTTGACAAACCTCATATTGATATCAACCGCACCATGGTTGATCTAATCGCAGGCATGGTTAAATCAAACGCATTTGTAGTCAGCTGAAAATTGTTGGTGATTGCGCTTAATTTAACCCTCGAAATGGTAGTTTCTACTGCAATTTTTTTATGCGTGTAACACCCCGTTCACACTACAACTTATATTACGTGATATAGACTATCTTGATATCAGCATCTATACTAGTTTTCACTGGAAATAGTGTACATGGCATTTGATATCAAGATACTCTATATCAAGTAATATAGGTTGTAGTGCGAACGGAGTGTAAGACTGAAATTGATAATAACTTTCTGGTTATTTTTTTTAAATTATATGCTATTGGTTAGTATCGTCATTATCGACAATTTTTTGCTCATTTAATCAGGAATTATTTTGATTAAACAGCTAGCAAAATAATTTAGCAAAAGCGTCATCGACGACGACGATTAACCTTGCTTTTGCATTATATAGCTGGATTCCTCCACTACAGAAATATTTTATCTGCATCGATCCAACATTGATGCCGAATTGTACTGTTCTGCACCAAATTCTCTCCACAAGGATCAGTCGGAGCTAGAACAAAAAAAGAATGCAAAAGTTATTGCTTCAACGATTTGGACATGATTGAAATAAGATTATAAGAAAATTAATTATGTTTTCATTTGGGAAAATATGTCGACCGCTTTTGCGTCAGTGACGTGAACTTTGTCAATTTTAGGTAAATAATAACATCCAGAGTTGTAAAGTGAACATAGGTAAAATTAATACCTAAGTTTAGGGATTAACATCCTAGCGTGCATAATCTTGAACATGTGTAAAATACAATCAAAAAAATGAGTTTCACTGATTTACCGTGCGTACGGTGTCGAATCGATGTCAACAAACACCCTGCAGCCAAGGCCCATTCGTTCGACCTTTCCCCTTTGCAATCCAAAAGCCGCACCGGAATTTGGCTTGCGTTGGAATTTTAATCATTCCAGTTATTTTCTTCGAATAAACTAAACAAAAAGTGAAACTCCTTAACAGTTGCAAATTCTAACAATTGGAAAAATAATAGTACAAGTCAGTGCACAACCAGCAGCAAGCGAAATCAGCGAAGAGTGCCTTTGGCTGACGAACCTTTAGCAGAGTGTGTAAACATGTCTTTGTAGCAACTAGTGCTAGTGCTATAGGTGGTGATTGTGATTCATTGCAGTACGTAACTTTCTCTTCCGATTTTGATCGAAAACTACGCACGGAATAGCAATGGACCGTAAAGTGGAGGAGATCAAGTACAAAGTGCTGGATTTGATCAACAAGAAAGTAAGTATAAATGGTACTTGTTTGAATCGAGGATTGAAAATGCAATTTTCCCTTCGCAGAAGGACGTGAAAATCCCCAAGATGGGCTTTACGGATTACTACGTACAGCATAATAGCGTACAACCCCAGCAAAAACATTCTTCCGTGCCGGGATCCAACTCGTCCGGGCGAAACTCGGCGGCTTCCTCGTCCAAATATGACTACTGCTCATTCTACGACGAGGATGATGAGGAGGGAAAAGAGCTGCTGGATGGACCGAGCAAGGACTCGAATAGACTGTCGGATCAGGAAATTCTCGAATCCACCGAAGCGATATATTTCGATGCCGGTAGCAAAACTGGCCTTCACGAGCTAAAGGTAAGTGCGCATCGGAGGATGTTTTTCCACCTTTGTTTTGTTACCGTCTTTTGTTTGTAGAAACTTTCTGAAACAGATGGACTGCTGAATTGTCAGTGTATTGAGAAGGCGATGAATACATTGAAGCAACAGCATAAAGTGATCTCGAAAAAAGTACTGCAGCTCATACTGGAGCAGCGCCCGGCTTGTAATAAAGAATTTCAGCGCATTCAAGAGACGGAGGGTTTGTTGAAAGAAACGATTACCGCGTGCCGCAATACGAGAGACCATTTGGACGGATCGAAAAAGCTTTTAACGACGACAAATTTAGAGATTTTGGCTGCCTACAAGAAACGTCAAACGCTTCTCAATTTGCTGAAAACTCTGAATGCCCTGAAAAGCATGAGATCCATTGATCAGCGTCTACAGAAACGTCTATCGGAGTCGGATTATAGTGGAGCAATATCAATTTTGTTGGAGAACAAGAACCTCTCCGAACGATTCCAGCAGTACAATTGCATCGAGTCTCTGTCTACGAAGCTTCAGGATACGTTGATGATGAGCGAGATTCAATTGGAAGCAGTCTTAAATGAAATTCCCACGGGTTTCGATGCCAAGAAGTATAGCAAACTGCAGGAAGCGTACAAACTGTTGGAGAAGCAGCTGATAGCGATGGATCAGCTGCATATGAACTTTATTTCCTCAATTCACACTGCGGCTTTCACGGTTCTCAAACAGCACATGGAAGCTAGCTTGGAAGATAATAAACAAAAGCTGACTTTCGAACAAATGTGTGAGAATGTACCATGCGATAAGTACATCCATTGTTTGACGGATCTATGCCGGACCTTCTGGAAGATTTTGGTTTCATACTATCAGGTTCGATGCTGGCATCAGAATCAAAAGCTTTACGAAAAGGGAAAGGAGGTACAGCGCCAGGAATCGTCTCAGCAGTCAAACGAAAGCTTTCACGAGGATTACATTCAGCAAAAGCTCGAAATGGGTCAGTTTCGACTGTGGAATGACATTCAGTCGAAGATCTGCATTTTCATCAACAGCACCAAGCTTAGTTCGTTGAAGTACGAGTATTTCATTCAAATCTTGGCCATCGTACAGCGGTTGAAGAAGGTCGGAATTGAATTCTGCGAGGATCCTTCCGAGAAACTGATGGAACACATGCAACGTCAAAGCGTGGAGTTCTTCCGCCGCTATCACATTGCTTGTCTGGAGGAGATCGGCCTATTTTTCGACCATGAAGTTTGGGTCCCGATTGGGAGCTTCACCGATGTTAGCCAGCTTCAAGAGTATAAAAATTTCAAACATGCGCTGGTAAAAAACCAAAACGGAACTCTCCGCAGTGGTGGCCGAACCTCAAGCCAGGAGAACAAATCCCTCGATCCACTGGGAATAAACAACTCCAACCGCCCCGTCAACAGCACTTCATCCGTTCATTCGCAGGACGAGAGCTCCCTGTATGGCTCCTGTGGATATTTCCTGCGATTTACCGAAAAAAGCTCTCCCTTCGATGGGGGGTTCGATTGCACCATGCTCGAGGAAGACATCCTAGCCGGAATAGCCGACGAATCATCCTACTACTACTCGGAAGACAGTAGCGACAACAACGAGAACTATTACGAACAAAGTCCGGAAGCAAAGCAGAAGCCTCCTCCAATTACCACGACTTCCACTACCCAAAGCTCCTCAGTCAACATCCTAACAGTGACCAACACATCCTTGACCGTACTGCGGTGCATAGGACGCTATTTGTACTTCTGCAAGCTGCTTCACTCGATAGCTCCGCATATCGTCATGTCCATGACGGAACTGCTGGACTTCTACTTGTACTCAGTGCACGAAATGTTTTCCCGAGACCTACCCGTCCCACGGGACAACCTCTACTCGACGGGACTGAAGCGAATGCTCTCACGAATCCAATCCACCCTCATTCCAAAGTTACGCAAATGGCCTCTTTCGGATGATATGATCAAAGAAGATCTCGCTAATCCGGAACTGATGTACGGTCTGCTGAAGCGAATCGTAGCGGCCGAGAGTTGTCTCGGCCTTATCGGACAATTCCGCCTGATGGAGGAGTACTTAAGCGGGTCACTTCTGCAGTCAGATCCGTTGGGGCAAGATCAACTGCGGAGGTATCTGGCGGAAGCCGTCGAGTGCATTCCGGACGCTAGAAAGCCCATCTATATGTGTGTGACGGCGCGGGTTGTCGACATTCAAAACGTGCTGCACGCCATGGGGAAAGTCAAGTGGGACATCAACCATGTCAACGTGCAGCACAGCTCGTACGTGGATACGATGAATCGGGTAAGTTTTGGGCATGGTCGGGTGTGTTATTGGGCATGGTCATATTGGTTTGGTTTTGTTTTAGGGAGTGCAACATTTTGCCATGCGGCTGGAGGAAGTTGCCGGGCAGCAGGCCAACATTCCAAAAGAAGCTCTCTGGGACTGTTTCGTGCATGTGCTGACGCATCTGCTAGTCGAAGGGTGAGTACAATCGAGACGGACTTTGCGATGATGTCAAAGTTCCGCGTCATTCCAGATCGCACGGAAGAAGCCGGCTCGCTCGCTACGTCAGTCGATATGACAGTAGCAATTAGACGGCTTATTAAAATTATCAGTCATGAAATCTCGACAACTTATTCAAAGCGGCGTATCCTCATTTGCAATCGAAGATGGAAACGTCATTTCCTTAACGCATGAGTGCATGCCAGCTCAGTGGGGTGGGAATTTTACGTTTAAATCTTTGAAAAAAACGAAAACCTCAACGCACGCTCAATTTTTGTGTAACGGCATACGTCGTTTCGAACAAGTTTACGATGAAATTTTGATTGAATCAATTCAAAGTCGATCGACTTTGCATTAAGAAACGTCTCGTAAACGTCTCCCATTTGCATTCCATCGCATGTCAACACGCCTGAACACAATCCAATAATTTTGCGTTGAACTTTTCAAAATATTCCTAACCTTCTATACGTGTCGAGGTCAATATGACCCGGAATGGATTAAGAAAATGGAGTGGATTAAAAAAAAAAGTTACGAATAAGGTGCTTCGGGTCATATTGTCTCGTTTTTTTTAAGTCACATTGTATGACTATATATGAATTTTTTTTTAAAGACTTTGCAGTCAAAATGCTTATTAGAGTCCCAAGTTTCCGGTGAGTACTGACCTATTGATATAATTGACTACAGGGAATCTGTGCCGGAAAAGAACATGTTTTGCTACGATCCGTGAACCGGTGACCGATACAAATTTTCATCGGAACATGGCTCAAATTTCATGTTTTTTTTATGAATTCTTGCCGTACGATGGATCAACGATCATATTGGGCATTCCGGGGCAATCCGGATGCCACAGGGGAACCGTTTAGGAGAGAATAAATACAAATTTTCTCCGAAACATACCATTCGACGGCTCAACCTTTACGATTTTTTAGAAATACCGTGGAAGCACCATATTTGACGCAGGTCTAAACTTGACGGACTTTCAAATAATGTTCGCTTTAATCTGATTTTTACTACTAATATTAATCAAAAATGTACCTTGGGAGCATTGTTTAGACTCACGCGACACATTCGTAACAAAAAAGATGGTGTTTTGATAATTTGAAAGCGCAAACAAACAATAAACAAAAATAGTACCTGTCAAATGCGTCATTTTTGTGCTGCAGTAGCAAAAACGCTAAGGAATCGGTCATATACATTTCATTTGTTTTCATGAGAAAAAGTTGGTTTTTTATGGAAATATCATTGATAACTGTTAAAACGTACGTATTATTTGTGAATTATCACCTATTATTTCAGCTCTGTGAGCTTTTCAGCAAATTACTGAAGAAAAATGATTTGCGTCAAATTAGGCTCAGTGTGTTCCTAATTGTTTACAGAACAAAAGATGGGGCCCACAACCAAGTACGTCAACTATTCTTCGATTGCACTCGAAAAAGCAGTGGATATGGCTCGAAAAGGTGTATCCATCCGTAAATCTGCTGCCACGTATGGTGTTCCAAAGGCCACCGTTCGCCGGAAGAAGAAGCTGCAGAAACATCGCTCACCGGGGAAACCAACAGTTTTAACTCAAGAGGAGGAGAAATCAGTTATTGAATGGGTTTGCATGGCGCACAGTCCGGGTTTCCAGTGGATGCCAACCGAATAAAACATCAGTGGCTTACTTCTCCGTCGTCCGGTCGACCTAACTTTCACAGCAGGAATTCCTGGTCGAAATGGCTAAGTTGTTTCTCCGACGTCATCCTGAAATCTCTCGCCGCATTCCAAGCGCGCTCTCTAAACAACGCACAGCAGTTTCGGAAAAGCCAATACGTAACTGGTTCAATGAGGTTAACTCTTTCATTGACAAACAAAAGTTACGATACATCTTTGAGAAGCCTGAGTGTATTTTCAATATGGACGAGTCAGCCGTTCGGCTGGTTCCGACAAAAGAGCAAGTTTTCGCAAAAACTGGAGAAAAATATTTCCACACAAACAATGGAAACTCGGAGAACGAAAGCTATACAGCCCTATTTGCAGCCAACGCTGCCGGCACTCTTGCTCCACCGTTGATTATTATCCCATATAAACAACGACTTCCGGGAGTGATAGTGGACAGAGCACCCGAAGGGTGGTCGATTGGACGAAACCAATCTGGATGGATGACCCAAGAAACATTTTTGGATTATCTAAGGAACGTATTTGTTCCTTGGGTAACCATGATCAGCATACCGCTACCAGTAATTATTTTTGTTGATGGTCACACTTCCCATGTTTCATACGAGACCATTGAGTTTTGTCACGCAAACCAGATCACTTTGATCTCTTTGTTCCCCAACGCAACCCACATACTTCAGCCATTGGACGTATCCTTTTTGGGCCACTGAAAGTTCATTGGAATAAACGTTTGATCGAATACCGAACATTTCACGCCGGAGAATCATTGCCGAAGCATGAAATTGCACCGTTGTTGAAGAAAGCAGTTGATGACATGGAAAACCTGGTAACCATAATAAAGAATGGGTTCCGAAAGTGTCGAATCGTGCCGTGGAATCCAAATGCAGTTAACTATGGAATGCTTTTGAAAAAGCAAGATAATCCGGGTGCTGAATCGAACGTGAGAGATAAAAGCGACAAGGATGAGACTGGTGAATCTACTGAGGCAAATATTTGTTTGCGATATCTTGAATCTTGTCTCAAAGTTGGACAATTGAAAATGTTTGAGAAACATGAATCTGATCTGATTTGGTCGGGTCCAGAAGGTGACACAAACTTATTCTTTGTTTGGCAGGAAATTCGAAAAAGGCACAGTTGCACTCGGATCCAGATGCATTCCGAGGGTTTGACAAGGACGATGTTGAAGATGAGTATGCGTAGAAATGAAAAAAAAAATGAAAACGAATGTTACATTTATTATTGATTTATTTATTCCAATTTACAGCGGATCGGATCAAAACCATGTTGAAGTGGAAAGATATGGTTGAAAGTTCGGAAAATTCAACTACAACAACACGACAACACGAGGAACCTTCCACGAAACATACGAAAGAGGCTATGAAAGTCGAAGAGCCGAAAGAACAACCGGTGAAGCAATCGGATTCATCCAGATCGAATCAAGATTCAAAATCAATGCTAAAAAACTCATCATGGTCAGAACAGAAGGCAAATTTATTCATTGATGCATTTAAAATGCCTAAGACTACTCCCAAGTTACCAAACGGAACTCGCAAACGACCACGTCCTACTGCTGTCGCCACGAGTGAGGAGTACAGAGCGTGGTTTAAAAGATTAGAATCGGACAAGCAGAAAGAAGAGCAAGATCGAGCAGAGAAAAGAGAAGCCAGGAAAACTGCAGCCGCAAATCGTCTCAAAGCGAAATCCAAAACTGCTCCGAAACGGGCTAAACTGATTATTTGAGTGTAATTACATAAACTGTGAAATACATTGTCGTTTTTTGTTAACTTTAAGCCATTTTTCTATGTGCGCCACATAAGGAACATCGTAAAATTCATGCGTCACATAAGGAACATGGGTGCCTTTTTGAAACTAGATACAAAAATAATGAATTAACAAGTACTTAATGTTTACTTGTTTTTCTCATATACTACGGTAGTGTATCTATTGCTGTGTAAGATATGGAACTAATTGATCGTATTTAAATTTTTTAATTGATGCTTAAAATCGAACATGCTTTAACCGCGTCAATTATGGTACGTTCACGGTAGTCTACTTCTAGCCTTGAAATGGCCCAATGATCATATTGGCCATTCCAACACATCCGGAAGCTCCGTGGGAACCGTTGAGGAGGGGGAAATACAGATTTTCCTCGTAACATTTGTTTCTAGTGCTCAAACTTCATGATATTTGTGTAGTCTATTACTAGCCAAAGATGGCAGTTCGCACTAATGTTACGCCGGCGCGTGAGATTTGTACCTTCACAGAGGGTACATCCATAACTCACCGTAGATAAAGCAAAGTGCTCTTTTATTCCTTGAGAAATAGACAGAGTGAAAGTGTGCGCCTGTGATGGGATTGCTTGTAGTGAGTGAATCTCTCTCTCTTTTAAACGGCCGCTCTCACGTCATCTGTCTTCGCTCACGTGCTCTACCCTTCGAATACTGCAGCGTACACTTGTGCGAGGTGCGCCAGTGCTCTTTCTGTGATTCGCTGGTGCGATTGAAAGTGAAAACATCGTCGGAGTCGCAGAAAATGTCCGAAAGAAGAGAGCGGGAAGAAACATTATTCAGAAGAACATGAAGAAACAAAATCCCACGCCAGTGAGCTCACTAGGGCGCACGCGTCAGGGAATAATTCTTTATCTGCATTCGCTTCCGTGAATTTGAGAGCTCTCACTCTAGAGCGACCGAGTGTAGTGTAAATAAAAACCATTTTTTCCACTCACATGCGCTACCCGCATGCAAACACGGGGGGTGAATATAAACTAGACAGAAGAGCTCTCGTCGAGGTAGGAAGAGTGTATGGAAAAATTAAAATCTCTCTCTACCACGCTGAGGATATGGACATCCCTGCTTCTAGCTTTGAAATAGATCAACAACGATGTTGACGATATTGATATTGAAACCATGTCAATTTCACATTTACTATCTTGTCAATGTTCAACATGTGCTGTTTTTATTATTGGCTAAATTGGTAACAAAAGTACACAAGTTCATATCAATACATCCATGGAGCCGGCAAAGTGAATAAGCATTCACTTCCTCAACTGTCTGGATAACAACCGGGGTGGACCGCCCCCTTCGCCCGACCACGCTACACCACTGCTCATAAATGAGTAAAATTGATGAACTATGAAAGCTGTGTCAATTGGATCAGTTTTTCTTTGATTTTAAAAAATCACGAATTCTATTACCGTGTTCTTTTCCAAATTTCGATAATTTCGGTAATCATCAAAACGGATCCAGTTGATACAGCTTTATTTGTATTATTAACTGTAATCTTCAGCAAGGTGGACTCAAAACACTACCGAACTAACCATCGCAAGAACTCCCAATTATTTCGGATAAACATCGGGTTATTTATTTTTTATCGCAAAAACACTTTAAAAACTGAATAGTCAATTCAAGGTACATATCACTTTGTTTACTATTTTAACTCATTTATAAGCACGTTGGGACGTTTTATAATTTTTCAACGTGATTGGAGAACAACAATAGAAAATCCAGTAACTAGCCCTAGGTGCAGCAAGGTTCTCATCTTGGCCCAATATTGTATGTTATACTGCTGATTTAAAACAACTGATTGAACCCATATAGGGTGTGGCACCAATTCACGTCGCCAATGGCTTTTACTCAGTCGTGCAAGACCAAAATTCTAGATAGAATTAGGCAGAACAGACACTAGTCAATTTAAAAAAAATCAATTTGTTCGGTTTCAATACGATTCAGCAATAGCAAATGGCGACAGGAATTGACCCACTGCCGAGTTGACCCCGTTCTCTATACTGACGACGTACAACATGAAGTTGTGGCCAAGGCTTCAAGTTTTCACATCACATTTACATTTTTGCGTTCACTCCTCAAATATAGCTACTGGAAGGTTCAAAGAAAAGTTGGCACAGTCAGCCTCACTATATCATACATTTTTTTACTACGATATTTTAGCCAAATTTACCATATTTTTTACTTACATCAGTTTAGCATTACAATTAACGTTTCAATTATGGTTCATGTTCCGAAGATCTAAATCGAACCACTTGATGGAAACAGTTCAAATTTTGACCACATTATTTTCTGTACTGTTTTAAGCTCTGGAAGATTTTTTTATACGCTACCTAAATTTTCCACAGAAATACGGATTTTTGAAATTGGCATGTCCAAAAGTGACTTTTTTCATATATGTTACGATAACTTCAAGTTAATAAATTTTATCAACATGAAATATTTGTCATATAGGGTTTATACATCGTTTATAGTGTTGTCAAATTTTCAGCCTGAAATATTGATAATTGGCAAAGATACAGAAGGTTGAACATGGCATTATTTGGAAGAAAAATTTTACTCGGCTTTTATTTTGCTACTGAGTGTATGTATATATATATTTTTCGGAACAGTCTATATACATTATGAAGCAAAAATATGATTATCGTTGTTTTATAAAGCTGAAACGAAAAAAATATTTAAATAATTCATACATGAATTTGCGTCTCACTTGTTGCTCAGTTACGATGGTTCTGCTTTTAGACAGAGTGCTTGACACCCTTGGCGAAATAGCAAAAAATCTGAAATTTTCACAAATGAGTCTACTTGGTTTTGCACGGCCCATAAGCAGCAATCAGCAAAGCACTAGGTTGGTTTCAGCACCATTATTTTTGTGTTGCACCACGAAGCGAAACTATCCAGTTGGTGTTGAAAAAACCATGCGTCTTCGATGGACTTGACCTGATTATAAATTTTCAAGTCATCAGCAAAAGATAACCTAGGGCCTTCCATACATCGATTTACGTCGTTGAAGTACAACAAGAAGACAAGGGGCCCAAAATGACTTCCTTGTGGAATATAGGATGTGGCAAGGAATTCACCAGGTGGGCAGTCTTCTATCCTGACGCTTAGATCGCAGTCGCCTTGTTAGGTATGAATGGAACCAACGAAAAACGCTGCCACTAAAGCCCAGTCCCTCAAGTTTCGCTTATGTTCGATGGTTGATCTTATCGAAAGCTGAAGATAGGTCAGTATAAAATGTATCCGTTTGGAAGCCCTTACACATAGCATCTGCAGCATATGTTGTGAACGTCGAAAGGTTCGATGTCGTATATCGCTTAGGCATGAACCCGTGCTGTTTATCGGCTATATATTGCTTGCAATTATTGAAGACTGGTTCTAGAACTACCAACTCAAAGAGCTTCATCACAGCATTTGTGGCAGTGTTCTGGTCCTTGGAGCAACCCGCTTAGGAACATGACGATCGATAGTATAGCTCTCATTGGGACATCAGAAAACAACTCGGAATCATGCAGTCAACGGTGAGTCGTGTGATTAAACGTTACTACGAAACTCTGACCATCGAACGGAAGAAGAAATGCTGTCGGAATGGTTGTTCTATTAGTGATCAGGATCAGCGTTCAAGCGGAATCTCAATGCTTCTGTCAGGGATGTGGCCAAAAAGTTGAATCTGTCCAAGTCTTTCGCTCAGACAGCCGAGAGGTACTGCATACGTACAAAGTGCAGAAGGCTCTAAATCGACGGCATAATACGGTAGGAAAGTCACGGGCCTGGAAACTGTACACCCAGATATAGAAAAAGCCACATTGTCTCATCATGGATGATGGGACAATGGTCAAGGCGGACTACCGTTCATCACCGCGCTCATCCGCCCGCACAAGTTTGATGTTTCGGAGGAAGTAAGGCAGCAGAAATTTTCAAAGTTTGCCAAGAAATACATGATTTGGCAAGCGGTCTGCTCATGTGGTTAACGTATTGCTCCGTTCGTGACTACCGGGACTGTAAACGGGGAGATCTACCTCAAGGAGTGTCCACAGAAGCGTCTACTTCCTCTGTTGAAGCAACACGAGGGCCCTACGATCTTATGGCTGGATCTAGCATCGTGGCACTATTCAAATGTTGTCCTGGAGTAGTACGAAGCCATCGGGGTCACTTTCGTACCCAAGGACATGAACTCCTCCCCCCACGCTCAACGCACCGGAACTAAGCCCAATCGAAAAATACTGGGCTGTCACCAAGTAGGCAGTAACGTTTGCATTGAAAAAATGGACAAAAATTGCCGATTTTCATGGGTTTACCTTCACCAGCACTGGCGAAACTATCCATACAGCATCAATCATAGTAACCCATGAGTCCGCAGATAAAATTTGACAGCTCTATCAGTCGAATTCTAACCGTGATGGCAAAAACAATGAAGCAACTCTGTTCAGAAGTGTGCGTGTTCAAAGAACGACACCTCGCCGCGTCGAAAGCGGATATCGTGCAGCACTTTGTCGACGCCGGATACGCCATTTCCGGCATCTACAACATCTTGGCACTATTAGACAACAATCAGAGCATCGTAAGAAAGCCCAGTTCCGGACGGCCGACGACCCTGAGCGACAAGAAGCTCCAAAGAATGCTGAAGAGGAAGACTGAGGGAAAAGTGGCTACATCGCACGCGCTGGGCCGGGCCAAACAGAGGAAAAGTGCCTGGCGAACATACATACACGTCAGGAAGCGGAAGTTGCATCCACTGGTTTCGGAGCTGCAGCCAATGACGCAGCGGCAGCGGCTGAATAAGATGGTCAACTCGATTTTCCCTGCGAATCGCCACGTTGGTGGTGATGGACGACGAGACCGCTCTCACCCTGGATGGCAACGACTAGCAGGTCACTTCGTATTTTGCCACGAAGGAAGTGGGTAAAGTCCATTTCACACACCAAGTTCCCCAAGCTGCTGTAGCTGACAATCAGCGAGAAGGGGATGTCAAAGCCGCTCTTCTTTCGCTCCGGACTGGCCGTGAACGGGGAAATTTATAGTACGAAACGCGGAAGTCGCGTCGTTCATCAAGAAATACCATAAGGGCGAAGACGCGGTGGTCGGATCTGGCTTCAGCCCACTACTCGAAGCGATCGTTGGAGGAGATGGAGCGGCTGAGACTTTCTGGGCCAACCTGAAGTGTAAGATCTGCTCCCAAAATTTTGTCGCGAAAACTGAGGAGGAAATGATAAATAAAACTAAGAAAGAACTCAAAAACATGCCTAAACGCATGTATCGTCCACCATGGCGAATGTTCCGGTTAAATGCCGGAAGGCCGCTCGCAAGGGCGTAGAAGTTTTTTGCTAGTAAGCTTAAATAGTTACCTTCCATGGGAAATTTATCAAAAGCAATTATCTGTCTTAGCCTTTTTTTATCATCATCCGAAAAAACTCAATTTTTTTAAATGCAAACGTTATCAATCAATGTGTAGCCCTCTATGCTCTTCTGTATGATACAATTCAATCATTTCGCATTTTAAGCAATGCCTATGTTCCTAAATACTTGTTCATGCTACTACAACTGCGACGGCAGTGCTTAGGTTAATTTGAAAAAACTCATAATGTGGTCATGGTTTTCTCTAATTCCAGCTTTTCA
>JASCZW010018957.1:0-14560 GCA_034211315.2 Aedes japonicus | reverse complement strand
ATAGCGTCAACTGGGGACTGTTTCGGCAGATAAGTCGATGACTCTGCCGATTATGATGCGCTCCCCGAGACGTCCAAAGACATCTATCAACAACTTGCGTACCATCGACGAAGCAGTTTCTGGGCCCGAGAACATTTTGTCTCCTGATTCTCTGAACCTGCAGGTGATTCTCTGAACCTTGACGAGGACTACCAAGTACGTTATTGCAAATCCGTAACTCGATCCGAGAGACAATTTCAACGCACCGGTCTACCTCACCAGGTCAAGACTAATCAAATGCCGCCTTCAGTAAAATTGTTCAAGTCAGGATGATGAATTTATGAAATGGGCATTTTGAAGCTAATATTCGCTCTTTCCCATATTGTCCAAAACCTCTTTGGAAGTGGACCAAAAGTTCTGAAAAATAAGTCGAATATCAATTCCACCGCTTAGTCAACGTATATCACCCCTGTTGAAAAGGCCAATGCACTGGGTCAACATTTTGTGAACTCACACAACCTTGACCAATCTATTGTGAGTCCGCAGAGCCTACGGTTATGGAGGCAATGTCAAAACACCCACAATTGAACCTGACGATAGTATAATATCGGCTGATGAGGTGATAGCTGCCATTAAGCGAAACAAAAACATGAAAGCCAATAGTGTTGAAAAACTTGGAAATTGTTGTCTACAGACACCTTTCAAGGGTTTTGACAGGTGTAGGGAGCTATCCATCTTGCTGAAATATAGCCAAAATAATCCCTACTCGCAACCCCTCATTTCGAAGTTGTTCGAAAAGCTGATCATCAGCCGTTCTCTGGAGTTTGCAAACCAGATTAACATCTTCCTTCAGGAACAATTTGGGTTCAGGAAAGGTCACTCTACCATTCACCAACTGACGCGAGTAACTTAATTTCCTCAAACGGAACAAGTCCGTTGGCAAGATATCGGACATGGCATTGATGAACGTCGAAAAGGCGTTCAAAAATGTCTGGCACGATGGTGATTAAACTGGCTCTTCCCGATCCAACTTCCCGACCCATCTTGTTAAGATCACCAAAAACACTCTGTTGGACAGATCATTCCAGGTCTTCTGAAATATTAACATTCTGATATGTTGACAACGTTGACGCTGGTGTTTCGAGGGTAGCCTCTTAGGCTCTATCCTATTCAATATCTTCACGTCAAATATTCCTCCCATGCCGGGTGGTGATACTTTGTCGATATTCACGGACGACACTTCCATTGTCTAAAAGGGTCGAGTGCTCTGACTGGAAAGCTTCACGAGGGCCTCAATGTTCTGTCCGAATGTTTCAATAGCAGGAAGATTTGTATCAATGCAGCTAAAACCAGACGATTCTGTTCCCGCATTCGAAGCCACCTCGACTCATTCCGCCAGGAGATGTCAAAGTCTACCTCTGTAACACACCGATCAATTGGTCCGAAGATGTATTCCCACAAAAGTTGCAAATCAGACAAAACAACTTCATTGTGACTCAATGATGTGGCTATCAAGTTGCAGCAACCAATAATGACAGTTTTGCGTTGCTTGGGATTTTACCTTGGTCCCACCCTTGATAGCAAGTTCATATTTCGATCACATGTTGATGTTTCGACCGCATGAGTGGATCGATGTGGCTGCTATGCGGCACACCAGAGGTAATGGTCAACGTATTGGAACATGTATCCAAGATTTTCATGAATCCCGAGCAGTTCGTAAGGTACGAATGCGTTATTTTTGTGATCCAGTCCGGGAGGCCAATGCGTTTCATCTCAACAGCACCGAGTGTGGAAGCTTGTCGAAGGCTTTGGAGAAATCAATATAGTTCAACAGTGTCAACCTGTTGCCATTTTTCGGTTGTCCAAATTAATCCATTGACAAACGTCATCAAATTCGCAGTTATGGACCGCTTTTTCGTGAATCAATGTAGTCTACTGGAAATCACATGTCGAACAGATCGATAAAGAACCTCATGCACTATTGCCTCAAGAGCTTAAATCTCCATTGAATCTCGCAATGTTCAGCGAATATTTGCAGGCGTCACACAGCCACACTAGATGCTTGTGAGATTTTACAGCCGAGTAAATCTCTGACGGGATGGACGTACATCTGTAGTTAAATTGGCCGGAGCAGAATCCATCACATGGAATGATTTCACCGCTTTGCTCATTAGCAAATTCTTCACAAATTGGTGAGAATATATTCTTAACATTTATTCAAAACAAATAAAAAATTATGTCCGGTGGGAATTCTTACCAGCAGTGTGAAAACCGTTTTAAATAAAAACCTGCATTTATCCATCTTCCTTGAAGTTTTCTGCAGAGCTTCCCTGAATTTCTCTTAAGAACTTCCCTGAAGTTCTCTGCAGAACTTCCCTGAAGTTCTCTGCCAAACTTCCCTGAAGTTCTCTGCCGAACTTCCCTGAAGTTATTTGCAGAACTCTCCTTAAGTTCTCTGCAGAACAGCCCTGAAGTTCTCTTCCGAACTTCCCTGAAGTTATTTGCAGAACTGTCCTTAAGTTCTTTGCAGAACTTTCCTGAAGTTTTCATGCAGAACTTCCCTGAGGTTCTCTGCAAAGCTTCCAAGAGGTCCTTTGCAGAACTTCCCTGAAGTTCTCTGCAGAACTTTCTGAAGTTCTGTGCAGAGCTTCCTGGAGATTTCTGCAGAACTTCCCTGAGGTTCCTGTAGAACTTCCCTGAGGTTCTCTGCAGAACTTCTCTGAGGTTTTGTGCAGAACTTTCCTGAAGTTCTCTGCAGAACATTCTAAATCTCTGCTGAACTTCCTAATGTTCCTGTAGAACTTCCCTGAGGTTCTCTGCAGAACTTTTCTAAGGTTTTGGGCAGAACTTTCCTGAAGTTCTCTGCAAAACTTCCCTGAATCTCTCTGCAAAACTTCCCTGAGTCACTCTGCAGATCATCCCTGAAGTTCTCTGCAGAACTTTTCTGAAGTTACCTGTGAAACTTCCCTGAGTTTCTTTGCAGAGCTTCTCTTAAATTATCTGCAGGACTACTCTGAAGTTCCCTGCAGAACTTCTCTGAAGTTCTATAAAGAATTTCCCTGAAGTTCTCTGCCGTACTTCCCTGGCGTGATCTGAAGAACTTTCCTGAAGGTCTCTGAAGAACTTCCCTGAAGTTCTCTGCAGAACTTATCTGAAGTTCTCTGAAGAACTTCCCTGAGGTTCTCTGAAGAATTTTCCTGAAGATTTCTGCACAACTTCCCTTAAGTTCTCTACAGAACTTCCTTGACGTTCTCTGCAGAACTTTCTTGAGGTTCTTTGAAGAACTTCCCTGAAGTTCTCGGAAGAACTTCCCTGAAGTTCTCGGAAGAACTTCCCTAAAGTTCTATGAAGAACTTCCATGACCTGTCGACCAGTGAACTCACCTTTCAGCTGAGTTGATTGTTGACAAAGCAACGCACAGTGGGCAAGAACTGATGAAAACTAAGGAAAAAATCTGTAACTTTTGTCGCTTTTAAACGCGGCTTGTAAACAAGGCCATTTCCGCTTGGAAATTGTCTGGAAAATCGAATGAAACTGGTTTCAATCACCACACGGATATGGTTATGGAGTTATAGAGCTTATTTAACCCCGCTTCCCCTTATATTCTTGAATAATTTAAAGATATCTTTGCATGGAGTCGCTCTAGATCAACAAAATAGTGCTAACCCCATGGGAAATTTCCTGAAAAATTGAATAGAAGCTGTTTCACTTACCGCACGGCTCTGTGAACGAAGATATGCTGGTTTTACCCCACTTCCCCTAGTATTCTTGAATAGTTTATAGATATCTTTGCTCGGAGTCGCTCAAGATCAACAAAATAGTGCTAATCCCATGTAAAATTTCCTGTAGAATTGAATAAAGGTTGTTTTAACCACCGCACAACTCTGTGAACAGAGATATGGCTGGTTTACCCCACTTCCCCTTATATTATTGAATAATTTATAGATATCTTTGCTCGAAGTCACTCAAGATGGTTGGTGGTAGGTGGTTGAAACAGATTCTATTCAATTTTCCAGGAAATTTCACATAGAAATAGTCCTATTTTGTTGATCTTGAGCGACTTCGAGCAAAAATATCTATATATTATTCAATATTATAAGAGAAAGTGGGGTAAAACCAACTATATTCTGTTCACAAAGTCGTGCGGTGGTTGAAACAGCTTCTATTCGATTTTTTAAGAAATTTCACATAGGAATAGTCCTATTTTGTTGATCTTGAGCGACTCAACAAGATATCTATAAATTATTCAATAATACAAGGGAAGTGGGAATAAAACCAACCATATCTCTGGTCACAGAGTTGTGCGGTGGTTGAAACAGCTTTTATTCGATTTTACAGGAAATTTCGCATAAGACTAGTTATATTTGGTTGATCTTGAGTGACTTCGAGCAAAGATATCTATAAATTATTCAATAATATAAGGGGAAGTGAGGTAAAACCAGCCATATCGTCGTGCACAGAGCCGTTTGGTAAGTGAAACAGCTTTTATTCGATTTTCCAGGAAATTTCACATGGGGTTAGCACTATTTTGTTGATCTTGAGCGACTCCATGCAAAGATATCTTTAAATTATTCAAGAATATAAGGGGAAGTGGGGTAAAATAAGCTCTATAACTCCACAACCATAACTGTGCGGTCATTGAAACCAGTTTCATTCGATTTCCCATACAATTTCCAAGCGGAAATGGCCTTGTTTACAAGCCGCGCTTAAAAGCGACAAAAGTTACAGATTTTTTCCGTAGTTTTCATCAGTTCTTGCCCACTGTGCAACGGTGGGGGATCCGAAGAGAAGATGGAAGAGAGACCATTTTGTTTATTAACTATCTGAGGATAAGGCCGTCAAACACACGCAAGTGAAGAGAGGCGACTTTGAACGAGAGTACAGAATGGCAGCTTAATCTGAGAGTCTACCACTCTCAAGCCTTCTCAGAATAAAATGTTACCTGGATGGGTTTAGATAACGGCAGCAGTAATGTGATAGGTAGTTAGCAGACGAAATAAATGTTGCTAGTGGCCATTTTTGACGGTATTTCAGCGGAAAACTATGATAATAATCGGAACGAAAAACAGGTCAACAATATGAAAACACATACAACAACATATTGTCAAAATAATTGTTAAACCAAATCGAATGAGTCCTCCAGTGATTCGCTAGATCAAAACTTTCTGCGCTTAAGCTGCTGAAAAAACACGTAAAATTTTAATTTTGAAAAAAATTAAAGATGATTGGCATACAGTTATAAAAATGTTAAAATAAAGCATTGCGCAGAAGCATATGTGTATTACTTAGAAAAAAAAGTACAAAAACTTGCCTACCCTTCTGAAATCAAGAAAACTGAAATTAAAATGGAAAGAAAACATGGTTAATCAAAACTGTACAGTATGATATTATTACTATTTTTGAAAATGAAAGTGTATTTATATTTTACGGTACAAGTCTATTGCATGATGTGAGGAATGCTATTTTGCCGTATAAATTACAGAATGCAAGGAATTTAAGGAATGCACCGGATATTTGATAAAGTCTAAACAACAAGTTGGAATGTTACTCGACCTTTGACCTTTAAATCTTTCAACTCAACAGTCTTTAAAATCTGCATACAACACATGAAACAGCGTTTGTGTGTAAACTTACACACTCATTATTATCAATACTCATCTTTCTGTTGTAACAACACATTTTTGCTTCAAACACCGAACATTTTTTGCATGAAACATGAAATGCTTTATATTTTATCTACCATAAAATAATAAAAGCTCACCCAAGGTTGATTGAGATTTGCGCCATTGAAAACGCGAGCAGAAGGCGAAAGCCGGCCATTGCGGCAGTCATTATTTGATTCTGAACCGTTTCAAAGATTGCGAAAGTTTAAACAATAAGAAGAGAGATCAAAAACCACGAACACACGATAGCACCATCTTGTATCAACAGGTTTCTGCCTTCGGGCGGAATAATTTTGCGTTTTCAATATTCATGGCTTTTGATCTTACACTCGCTCTCTTGTTATCACAATTTCAGTGCAGGGAAGACAGGGGTTAAAAGAACATGCGGATTTTTTCGTTTTCACTAAAGTAAACATAGAAATTCAATCTCATTGTTCCCATCTGCCTTATTAGCTTTTATTGGTTAAACCAAAACATGGGTATGCATTTTTGATAGACATTCTCATTTAAACAAGGTGTACATTTTATAAGATTAGTCTCAACTTAACCCCAAAGAAATATTCTGACCAATATAAAAACTTAATCAACCAAAAAATCTCTAAATTGCTTGCAATCTTTTGTAAGGTAAAGACGAAATAGATGAAAACATTCTAAGTTGTTTAGCCTTAAACGTATGGTAGAAACCTTGTGCATTAATGTTCTATTCGAGCCACGGAATCCTTTCCATACAAGTATGCACTACGCAAAACATTCATCTCACTCTACTGAAAACTTTTTTCCAACCAAAGACACCAACTATCCAAATGCGCCTCCCAGCTAGGTTAACCCGAACGATTCCAAATCAACTTTTGTAATGCACCACAAACCGCACACATTCACACTACCCTTTTGTGGGAATATTAAAAAAATAAAAACTTTTCCTGGCCCTGTTTTCCTGATCACCAAAAAAGCACAACGGGACCTTTGAACTTCGTTTTTCACCTGAATGCGTTGGCAAAATACGAGAAAAAAAGATTCTTCGTTGAAGCTTAAAACCGGACGATACGGTAGGTTGTAACATCTGTTCACACCAAAAGAAAACAAGTTTCCTCGCATGTAGGAGCGCCCTACATTCAGCGATGTGGAAAGAAACACGCGCCAAAGGGACCCGGTCCAAACACGCCAACTCTTAACGCGCGACGAGACAAGAATGGACCATCAAGTCACAGCTTGGTGCCAACCATCAATACACCCTCATATCCTCAACGTACCCCGCGTAAGGGAACACGGATATGCTGTCAATCTCAACTGCGTACAGCACAGTCTTACCGCTCTGGAGGGTAGGTACTCACTCAGAAAGTGAGAGCATGAATTACCGCCAATCCTTCAGCCGCTCGACCACCGGCGATGGGAAAATTGAGAGAAAGGAAAATACATAGCAACATGCCTGACGCGGCTGACAGGAAGTTCAAGATCACGTGCTGCTCCTGTTGCGCTTACGCGCCATCATAATTTAACCTCTCTCCCCATGCACTGACTGCCCGACTGGGTGGTGTTCATCGCGATGAACGTGAAGCGAAAACTGACAGCATTCGGCCATATCGCGTTTTTTGGGGATGGGACCAAGCTCGCTGGGGGAGAGTCTCTGCGGTCGACTTGTTTTCATCGAAGAAAATTGATTCCACGAAGCGGAGGTGAGCGTGTTTACTTAGCATGGCGGTAAATATCAGCCGGTGTAAATGTGTAGAGTACGATAGGGCTAAACCCACCCCCGATACGCCCATTTGGGAATTGAGGGGGTTAGGTTCAATAAATCAGCCATTGTTTACATTGCAATGCTTATTTATTGGGCTATAATTCGTGAGTTGAATTCGGTATCTATATTAAAATAACACGTGTGACCATGATGTGTTTTGGGCAGTATTCCCCTACACGTCAATAGGAAATATTCTCTAATTAAACAATGTAGAGTCTTCGTATTACATTCTCTTGGGACATAAGCAGTAGGAAGCGACGCGTTTCGGTAGGATCATCTGCAATTAAATTAGTGTAACAGGTGGTAAAGAGTGCTTTCTGTTGCCGATTACAGTCAGGTCTCCTACTACACGTCGATAGGTGATGCAATATATTAAACTCATTTTATACTTATTATTAATGACAATATACACCAGAAGGGTGCATTCGTGTCTTACGAAATTCTTATTTCGTTAATCTATTTCATCTACAATATTTCCAGTAATTCTTTTCCCACTCCAATTTATTTCATTCTTCTCTTATTCTTCAACTTCTCTATTCCTTCTTCTATTGCTCTCTTGGTTTGCTTCAAATTTTTCTGCTTCTTGCAGTTATTCTACTTTTCAAATCTCTATTATCATTGTTTTTTTTTTAACTTTTCTGCTAATCTTCTTTTCATTTTTCCTTCTGTTTCTCTACGTCTTCAACTTTTTGTGCTTCTGCTCTTCTGTTTCTGTTCTTTGACCTCTATTCGTCCACTTCGTCCGCTTTGTTTTTTTTCTTCTTCGATTGTGTAACGTTTTCTTATTCTCGTTGTTCTGTTCTATTTCACATTTTCAGTTTACTTTTTTCCACTGCTTTGCTTCATCCGTTGTGCCTCCTTTAATTTTCTCTGCTTTTCATTTTTTTCTCCATCCGCTTCGGTTTTCTTCTTCCGCTGATTCCGTTACACTCCTGTTCTTCGGCTACTCCGCTTCTATTGCTCCGTTGGTTTGCTTCAAGTTTGCCTGCTTCTTGCGATTATTCTACTTTTCTTATCTATGTTATTTTATTTTTCTCTTTTGAATTTTCTCCCACTACTTTTCTTCTTCTGCTAATCTTCCTCCAAATTGTTCATTCTGTTTCCCTACGTCTTCAACTTCTTGTGCTTCTAGTCTTCCGATTCTCATCTTTGACTTCTATTCGTCTATTTTGTCTGCTTTGGTTTTCTACTTCTTAGATTGTGTTGCATTCCTCTCATTCACGTTGTCTTCTTCTATTTCACTTTTTATTTTGCTTCTTTTCACTGCTTTGCTTCCTCCGTTGTACCTCCTTTAATTTCCTCTGCCTTTCATTTTTTTCTTCCATCCGCTTAGGTTGTCTTCTTCCGCTTATTCCGTTACGCTTCTTATCTTTGGCTACTGCTATGGTTTTTTTTTTCAACTACTGCTTCTCTACGGCTTCTCTTCTTCGGCTACGGCTGCTAAAGACTGGACTCGGAAAAAATGAGACACACAAAAATGATCATTTTAATTCGGCTACTTCTCAAATTTTCTGCGATTAAATAATTATATTTTAGCTATGTTTGGCATAACTTATTTATTGAATTTCCTCCCCCAAGCTAAATGCTCGTACATTTCTCTTAACACTGCTCAAGAGATCTTAAGCGAAGCTTTGTCCATCTTCCTAACACAACTTCCCCCAGCTTTTCTTCAAAGCTTCATCGGTTTTGAATGTTTTTCCGCTTTTCTTCAACTTCTTCTTCATTATCGCCCAAAACAGTTTGCAAGTTTGCCTCCTTCAAAACCACATTAACGCCCTTCGCTTCGTACCAATCCATTACAGGCTTGGCGTAATGGCACGAAGCGAGATCCGGTCACAACAGCGTGGGACCACGGTGAGAGCTTGAGAACTTCTGCAAGCATTCCTCTCAATAAATCTGCTCGTTTATGGTGCCGGTTGTAACGAACGACTTGCTGTACCGTCCGCACTTGCAGATCGCCTGCTACAACAGGTACTTCTTCGCGAGTTTGTAGAGGCCGAGAATTTGTTTGTTGTCCGCCTTGATATATGTCTCGTCGTCTGCTGGACGAACCACTTCGACAAATTGACCTTTTTGGCCACGTCTCGGGTGGAAAGGTTCTGGTTATTCTAAAAGTACTGCCTTATCTTTCGCGCCTTCTCTGGGTATTCCGTTGTCGGTTTTCGGCCACTTCCAGCGCGCCGCTCGATGGTCTTCGTCTCCTGAAACATCTTAACAACACGGGACACGGTGGAATGGTGGATTCCAATCCTTTTGACTGACCAGGATTATCGATCACCACGTCCAAGATTTGCTAGCGTAGCTCTTCTTGTTTCGAATGCATCTTGAAAACTACTTGATGGATCGCGATAAAATTTTGCACACATAAACACTCTAAACTAGTTTTACCTAAAATTTCATTAATTTTTGCCCACGCGATAAAAAGTTTGAACCAAAACAAATTGTTGCATTTTTCCGAGTCCAATCTTTATTTCCGAACGGCTCTTCTTCAGTTTGTATTCTTCCGTACTTGTTTCCATCATTGTTTCTTCTTTCGACACGTTTTCTTCTTCAGCTTCTTCGATTATCCGTATAAGAACACGCTGGTCGGCTGCGCTTCCGCGTTCCGTCCACCTGCAGATATCTTCCTTTACTTCTCTCAACTTTGACTCCTTAGTCTCAAACCACTGGTTATCCCACCGATCACGTATCAATTGTTTAACTGATTCAGGCGTGCCCACAAATCCAGCAAAATCAAACAGGTTTGTTCCGTGCTATTTCTTCCACTTCTTGTATCCACGGGTGTCAGGATTTTCGCGCCTCCAATGCCAGTAGGCAGCTAGCAGAATCCGATAGGACAACCAACTGGTTATTTTAGTTCGGGATCGTGACAGAGAGACGCTGCATGCGTTTGGTAGACTGTAGGTGCCAGCAATTCTTCCGTTGAAGAATGCGGCCCCTACCGTATCTTCACTCTTCGAGCCATCGGTGTTGCCAAACGGGTGTTCGGCAAATGTTGGAGGATTGGACGGACTTTCTGCGGAGGGTCACCGGCTCTTACATCCCTTACATCCCACACAATCGTAGGTTTTCGTGCGTGCCACACACAATCACTCTGCCTCACAAGTTGACCGACAGCGGTGAGCGCTGTACCTGACAATTCTAGAAGGCGGTTCGAGGCTCGTTGAATCAACGGAAGGGTGATGTTGGCATGATTATGCACAGCTATTCGGATGGCAGCCCATGGTATAGACTGTGCTGCCAGCAGTTCGAATGGTAGGATTCCCTCTTCGGCCATGGTTGAGAGTGTCGGACTGGTCACGAAAGCTCTCGGCTCACTAAGCCTACTCCGTAGGTCAGCTTTGCGGTTACTATGGCCGATCCCACCTGCAGCAACGATGTCCGATTGCCACGTGGAAGCTTGGCACCGATCATCTTTAAAAACCGTAATCGAGACTCACACGATTTCATCACCACCTGACAGTGTGGTTTGAATGTTAGGGTCCTATTCAGGGTGGCACCCAAAACCCTCAACCGATTGGTTCATGGAACGGCGATTCGCTCGATGGTTATGTCACGTGCAGGTACCCAACGTGCATTTGGACCACAATAGAAGATGTACGAGTTGGTTGCTGGCGAAGCGAATCCCACGCACTTCGCCCATTTGTCCACGGCCTTGACGGCGGTCTGCAGCTTGCGATGAAGGCCTCCACTTTTTGCTCCTCGTACCCTGAAAAGGATGTCATCCACGTACAACAATATATTGACTCCGCTCTGTACTACCCGAAAGATGGGTTGCATCGCGATTAGAAACAACGTCACGGATAGGACCGAACCCACCAGACATGTGTCATCCTTCAGATACCTGGAATGACCGTTCCGAGAGAAAGCTCCGCCACTTTTTTTTATCATGCGACCACGTATCCGCCACGACTTCAACGTGCGCAGAATACCGTGTAGCCAGGTGGTATCGTATGCCTTCGACAGATCTAAAGAGGCTAACAATGAGTGTTCGCCTCCGGTTGGCAGAGAACTCTCCAGCTCTGCAAAGTATGTTTCGGTACCTCGTCCTGCTCGAAACGCGTGTTGGCGTTTGTCAACCCTTCCACACGATTCCAGCTCGGAAATCAGTCGACGGTTGATGATTCGCTCATACAGCTTCGCCATGCAGCTGAAGAGCGAGATTGGTCGGCATCGGGTCCGGAATCGTGACTATTTGGCTTCGGAATGGGAACAACAATTGCATTCCGCCAGCTGGTGGGGAACTCACCATTTTCACTGTTGAAGCATTGGGTACCCAATAATATCTGCACCTGTTGAAGCACCTTGTCCTTTGTCGAGAGCCCACAGAAGTTCGATGTTATCGATGCGACCATCGATGTTGGGCGAAACATCTATGGACTGTCGTTCAGCTGCTGCCTTAGCCCTCTGGAACGATGGAAGGTTGCTGGATCTCCAACTGTAGCATTTAAACCAGTTCTTCCGCTGCTTCTTTAGGGTTGCCTGTAAAACCGTTCGTTCGCTTGAGTACCACCAAGCACTGCTGACGACTGCCACGTAGAGTGTTTACCGTCTGCCACAGTTCGGTCGTCGTGCTGCTTGGGGTGATAGTCACCACGAAGTTCTTTCACGATTGCTCCTTTGCTTGCTTATTAGCTTCTCGTGCCGCCGTTCTGGTTTTCTGGAATCTCGCTTATGCTTGTGTATTGTGTATGTTTTGAATATATCTAGATTATATCGCGGATGCAAACCTTACCTGTATAAAAAGCTGCAAGTTCACCCCAGAAGAAAGTTGAATACAACCATGACTTGGGTAAGTAAAGGGTGTCCCACATCAAATTGCATCACGGAAAAAACGCTGTTGAAAATTACCCATTGGGTATTTTCTCTTCAAAATTAGGGTAAAAGTAGGTTAGAGTGTTGTTTTTGTTGTTGTATTTTAATCGCTGTCAGTTTTTCGAAAATCGAAAAATCTTGCGTCACCCGAAAAGCAACGTCGCAAATTGATTTTGCGCAAGCACCTGGAAAACCCTCAGCTCTGCCATCGTGATATCGGAAAACAACTTGGAATCGTGTAGTCATCATGCAGGAATTCCAATGCTTTGGTCTGGCATGTGGTCCAAAAGTTGAATCTGTCCAAGTCTTCCAGTCCAGAGACTGCCAAGGACCAGGAGGAACTGCATGCGTACAAAGTGCAAAAGGCTCCAAATCGTGACGATCGGCAGAATATGGAGGAAAAGTCACGGGCCCGGAAACTATACACCCAGATGCTGACGAAGCCTCAGGCGGATTTCCAGCAGCTTTCGGGGCTACTGTACTTCACTGCCCAGCACAAGTTTGATGTTCCAAAGGAAGTAACATAGCAGAAACATTCAATTTTTTTCAAGAATTACATGATTTTGCAAGCGATCTGCTCATGTGGCAAACCTTGTGCGCTGTTTGTGAATACCGAGACTATAAACGGGGAGATCTACATAAGGGAGTGTCTTCAGAAGCGTCTGCTTCCACTTTTGAAGCACCACGAGAGCCCTACGATCTTCTGGCCCGATCTAACTTCGTTCCACTATTCAAATGTTGCCTAGGGCTGGTGCGAAGCCAACGAGATCATTTTCGTAGCCAAGAACATGAACCATCCCAACGCACCGGGACTAAGGCCCATCAAAACATACTGGGCTATTATGAAACAGACACTATAGAAGCATCCCAATGAGGTCAAATCTGAGGTCAATCCGTAGAGGAGAAGCTGCAGCCAGATGTCGTACAGAACCTAATGAGTGGAGTTAAGCATAAAAGAGCGGGCGTACGGTTATGGTTTTGAGGATTTCCACATTTAGAAGACAAAGTCTGAAAAAACTGCTAGATTTGCAGTGTGTGGACATTGATGAGAGCGACTTATTTGTAATTTTTATTAACACACACAATCTAACCAGAATCTATCAGCGGTGTTCATGTGAAAAATCGAGAAAAATCGAGAAAAATCGAGAAAAAGATTCACTCAACAACAGCTTTTATTGAGTTGCGTAAGTTTCGGTTCTGAAAGACATGATTTTACATCAAATGCTTGGTTAAGATTTTACTATTTATGCCAAAGATAGATTACGCCTCGTGTTAAATTCACAATTTCCAAGTGTGTAGTCATCCAGTATCACGTCGATCGACGCTACCAGACCATCGTCAAATTTCTACGATTACATTGCAAAAATAAAAAACTACGCATAAATTATTCTTGGATCACAGCAAAAATATCATTTCAACCTTTAAACAGACGCCTGACAAAGCATGAGCGGTTGAAAATTTATTTCAGCTCTGCATCTATGACCCAATGCGATGACCCAAACGAATCGGGAAATAATGTGTTCTTCTAAACGAGAAAAACCAGCTCATGATTTCATGAATACATTGTGTTGAATAAACACCATGAACCAAGAGCTGAATTCCTGATACTGAAAACTTTATTGATTATTCTGGCAAATCTACTTTATCGACTCTGACTGTAAACAAAGAATAAATCACCGTTAGGATTCGAACTTAGGTGTGGATGTGGAGAGCTGTAATAGTACTTGGTGGATGAACTTACTACGCTATAAGGCCTGTACTCGAAAAAATGCATTATTTTTATCCGTATGTATCTTTAACTTCTCCGTGGGTAAAAATTGATAAAAATCTGAGAATAACTAGTTTAGAGTGAATTGTTAACATATGCAAAATTTCATAACAATCAGTTCATCGAAACGAGAAGAAACTCGCCGAAGGATTTGCGCGTCGTCATGTGAAATCCGACTGCGACCAATGTATTGAGGAGTCTTAAGGGAAAGGTGCGGGCTTTCTGCGATGTAAAAGAAAATTGAATAAAGAAACTATGCCGAAACAAAATTCATATGTATTAAGTTTCAAGAAATCCGACTTAAAATAAATTTTGGCGAACACTTTTGTCTGGTGCATTTTTTTTCGAGTACAGGCCTTAGTTATTATTAAAAAAGACCCTTGAGTAAGGAAGCCGATTACACAACTTTAGATTAGAGGCAAATCAAGACTTCATAATTTTATTACAAGCATCTTTTATTTCAATAATGAAACCATGAATAAGAGTCATGAATTCATAAAATAAGATGAGATTTTGTATCATGAGTTTTTATTCATAAAAACAGATTTGTTTCTGTGCATTCGAAATTATTTAACAGTTTCCCATTCATTTGAATATTTG
>JASCZW010018956.1:0-14554 GCA_034211315.2 Aedes japonicus | reverse complement strand
AAGTTCGAAATGGGTGATATTTTACCCATTAATGGGTATTGGTCGGTTACGGTATGTGCAATAGATATCTTAGAAAATTACATATTTTTTCCCAACTGTGTAACAAATGATAAGCTTGTGTTTATGGAGTGTGGAAACACCATAATTTATTGAAATTACATTCAAGTCCATCGACATTTGGAAGTGCACGCTTAATTACAAACTGGAGTTCAAATTATTCTTAGCATATCGGGTAAGCACCGACCACATCGTCAATGAAAAAATAAAAAATAAAAATTTCCATCGTTGTCAATAACTCGGTTGTGCATGTTATAATATGAAACGCAACACATGGTCGCAAGGACGCTTATTTTCATGCCCTCTAAATAACCGAATGGACTATTTTTTTTTTGCTACTTCAAGAAGTCAGAACATGGATTTGTACTACGCGTTTGAAGAGCAATGTTTGGTATTCTTGTTCTAATCGCTCGACGATCAGAATATCTTAGAGGTAGAAAACTCATCCCCAATCAATGATCACTTCGTGCCTTCGGTGGTTAAAGTTAAAATAATGTTTTGGAATCGATTTGTGAATCTAAAATCATAAAACCATGGCACAAATTTACATTAGAAAAAGGTTACAGTTACCCTTTTTCTGTCGATTGAAATATCTTAATGAATGGCGCCCCCCAAACTTCAAGCATTTGTTTGGGATCCAGAAAAAGAACTGTTGTCGCTTTATTTGGTCAGATTTACGTGTTTCCATATAAGCAGTAAGCCGCGCTTGTGTACACCGTCATGTTGATACACTTGAAAACGAAATAAATATTCTGATACCAACAAATCGCTTTGACGTTTACGTGCTTTGTTATCTCAACGTTTGACGTTTTCAGAATTTCCCGTAGAAATTTATAGCAACAAGCTACGGGAAAGTTATCGGACGAGCCTCAATCAGATGATATCAGTAGCAAAGTTGAAATACTGAGCCAATAAAAACGGCAGTCAACGATTACAATCGGAGCGGTTGCAAACGATTAGTGGCTAAGATCGGATGATGCCCCAACACGCAGTATGGACGACGCCAATCAGTCTGCTCAGGACCTATAAATAACACATACACGCAATATTGTAGAATCTTCATGCATCATATGGCAGTGCGGGGTTGTTCGTAAAAATAGATCCCACTTCTGAAACATTTTGGAGCAGAAATGAACAAACGTTAGCATTAGACTGATGCGCAAATTTCAAAACTTTTAGTTATAGCTTCCTCTGAAACCTCTGAAAATCCTTCAAACCGAATTATGAGAATACACTGATAGGCAAAATAAAGTACACATCTCATCATTTTTTAATTTCTCTCATTTATTTGGTTCAAATTAAAGTAAACACACAATAGTTTTTTTATGCCTTAGTTTTTATATTCTTTTCAAGTTTCACTTATGAAACAATAACAAAAAAAAATTGAATTAAAGAAGCAAATACACCGTGTTCAATATATTATCATACAAAATAAAACTCTATTAATTTCAAATCGATAATACAGATTTAATTAATAACGTAACCCATTATATTGCAATATCATACTGATCATCTACAGCATAGGTTTTGGAATAACACCGCCTTCAACCTTCTTGACCAGCTCCAGACGTTTTTCGAAACCGTCACAGGCGGCTTGCATGACTTTCATCGGCATTTCGTCCCAAATTCGTTTGATTACGGCTTTGAATTGGTCTAATATGACGCCCTGTGGTCATTTACCTTCGCCAGCATGTATGACCATACGAAATTATCCAAGGGATTCAGATCTGGTGAAGTGGGAGGCCAATCGTTCTTGTCCAAAAAGTCGGTCAAATTTTCTCGGCACCAGCCCTGAACGAGATGGCGCTCCGTCCTGCTGAAACACATAGTGATCATCTCCAAACACCTTTTGTACATATGGCTTGACAACTTTCTCCAAAACTTCCGTTTTATAAAATACGGCATTCACTTTAACGCCTTTTTGAAAACCAGTGGTAATTTGCCTCGCTTGCAAATTCCTCCCCAAACCAACACTGACGCAGCACTTTGGAACCGTGGAATAATTCGATCACTCTCTGGAACAGTTCTCGAAGAGAGAGCCTACAATCTTTTATTCTGGACAATGTGGGATTGTTGCAAGACGAATACCTTTTCGTCGGAAAAGATAAATTTTTGCCCACCGTGCCGCGACAAAAGCAGACTTGCTCTTTCGTGTCGTTTCTGCTTGGAAGGTTCCGAAACTCCGTGAACCTTACGTTACTTGAAAGCTCGAAATCCGAGGTCATTTTTCAGTATATTGTGCATTGATGATCTCGAAACATTCAGATCTGCGGCCATCTGTTCTAATCCGTTCCCTGGCCACTTTAACAGCTCGTGCAGTCCGCACCGTACGAGTACGACCGACTCTTCCGGTCATCCAACGGGCAGTTGTCACGGAACCTTCGGATGGTTCGGTACACAAAATCCCGCTTTACTCCGAGGTTTTTCAAATTTCTGAAAATGGCGCCCGGGCGCTCACCTTACAAAAACTTTTTTATCAGCACAGCACGAAACTCCTTCATCGCTGGTAAAAGATAATCACCGAATGAAAACAATCGGACATAACCTAAGAGCGGCTGTATAAACATAGTGCAAAACAATACCAACACATACATGAAGCATGTTGAGTAGTTGCACGACACCAATGCAAGGAAAAACTGTATGAGAATATATTGGACACGGTGTAAATCAATTTGTATTGAAAATAAAAACAGCGACAAAAAAAAACTGCCAACTTCAAAAATCGATATGTTTCCGTCAAAAGGCCCCTCGATTGTGTATGTTTTGATATTTTGACGTGGTTTGAAGCTAACGGCTTGACCTGATGCATTTGCATAAGATCGCGATTGATTCAGTTGAAATAATGAAGAACGTAGTGATTCCGAAAGCAACACCCTTGTATATCTGAAAATTGGTGGTTCGTGATGTGCAAACAGTGAATCACCCCGAGCATTGGCTAGGAAGTACAGCATTAGCGGTTGGGAAAATGCTACTGAATTTGGATCAGTAGTGGATCGTCCAAACAGAGGCAGGAAGTGCAAAACGGATACATGAACGGACACCAAAATCATGCGCGCGAAGTCAAGAAAAACCCAAAAGTAACTGTCCGTGAGATCCACGAAACCCTTCAGCTCTCAGTTTTTGGCCGAACTGTTCGTCGCCCTCTTGTAGTACAGGGGCTGATTGACAAAGTTGCCTGGAAGTGCCCATTTATTAGCAAGGCAAACAAAGCCAAACGGCTTAGGTTTGCTATTGAGCATACAGATAAGCTCGTAGAGTTCACGAAAACGGTTCTCTGGACGGGCGAATCAAAATTCGAACTTTTTGATCGAAAGCGGTGGGTTCATATGTGGTGTAGATCGGGTGAGGAGCTTCATGAGCGCCACATCCAAGGCACGGTGAAGCATAGAGGAGGAAATGTGATGGTCTGGGGGTATTTGTCGTGGAATGGTGTCGGTAGCCTCGTGAAAATCGACGGGATAATGACGGCAGAATCCTACATCAACACCCTGCGAGATAATCTGGAGTTTTCGCTGATCCAGACGGGTTATGAAGAGAAGTTGGTATGTCAGCAGGTCAACGGCCCGAAGCTTGCTTCCAAGAAGACCAAGTCTTTCTTGCGGTCTTGTCGGATCATACCACTGGAATGGCCTCTACAAAGCTCGGAACTCAACCCCATCGAGAATTTGTGGGCGATTCTAGATGCCAGGGTTGACAAAACTGATGTTACCATAAATTCAACTAATTTGAAGCCCTGTAACGCGCCTGGGAAGAGCTTGGTCCACAACACCTAAGGAACCTGGTGGAAAGCATGCCATAGCCAATGGAGGATACATAAATTATTAGAATGCTTTTCTCTTACTTAAACTTATCTTCCCGGGAGCCAAAATGAAGTGGGCACTTTTGTTGGTTACGATATCGCCACGAAATTTTTCTTGTAACTCTCCAACACGCTCACGAAAAGTAGCATAACCATCATGTTAAGGAAATATTATTCCTTGTGTTGGTGGCCCTAGTTTGCATAAAGGTGCTTCGTTTGGAAACGGGATGTTTGGCTTGCTCTCACGGTCGAACAGCGGTTGAACGGTGGATTGAATCTCCCGCGATGTCTGGGTCATCCTCCGATTCTGTTCGATGAGCTCCCGGTAGATGTGCTACTGCACGTTTGCTTCTTGCGAACCTTACCGATCCACCCCAGAGGAAGCGAACCTCGTTTGTCAAAGGTGGCCTTACTAAATCCCCGCCCAGTAGGAAGGTGGGATCTGGCGGCGCATCGGAAACATGCGTGCGTGTTTCCACGAAAATGAAGACCATGGATGGGCCAGGACTCATCTGGGCCAAGGAGAGGAAGCGGAAAGCGCTTCCTAAAGCTGTGCTGGTCTCAGAGCAGCTAAACGCTATTATCGACTTCACGTTGACTCGAAGCAATATTAGCAAGGACTTTAAACAAAGTTTATGGAAGCTTCGAAGGTCCGTTCATGCCTGCTTCTAAGCAAACGCAAATGGATGCTTCCGTCTCCATGGGAGATCCCATCCCATGTATCATTGGCGCAGGGACGTCCAAGCGGGCGAGGCGATCTCGCGGGGAAGTGGAACGATGCGGCCAAGGTCCCAAATAGCCCGGGGACATATGCCAACCCGTTTCGGGGTCAGAGGGTCCATCCTCACAACTGACTAAGATAAAAGAGAGTGACCACGGCACCAAGTCTGGCGCAAAGCCCAGCTCAGCGAACAGAGTCTCTAGCGTCGAGGGCGGCTCATGTGACAGCCCGGTCCTAGTACTGAAAAAATAAGCAATAAAAAATGGTACAAATATTGACCCAGAGCGGGGAAGGGAAACCCCTGGACCAAGGTCCATAAACAGGAAAATATGCCCATTACAAGGAAAAGCAGAACCGCAGTGGGGCTCTCATCGCTAAGACCGAAGAGTCTAAGGTCTTAAAGCTGATGCCCGGTAACGCGAAGCTTGCGGATCTGGGAGTATACGCCGTTCCACAGGAGCGAGATGATCCTTGAGCTCAAGAGCGGTGCCAAGATGAAGGGTCCGGTGTATAAAAAAACTGCCAAACAACACACATCCGTCAAAATAGGTAGCAGCAACTTTATTTTGACTCGAATCAGTTGCTTATCAGTTACTTTTACTGATTTGCAACAAGTGTGCTACTAGGGTGTTAGAACAAGCCTTAGGATGAAGTGTGGAGTGTGGAGATGCGTACCTCAAACACGCAAGTGACTCACCAGTGTAAAAACCTGAACTAAATCACAAAGGCAAGTGAAATCTCCACGGCCATCAAGGACCAATGAGGTGTTGAGGTGGCCTCAACAGCCATAGGACTGCGAAAGGGACCACTCGGGACCTAAGTGGTCACTATAAGCTCAAAATGGGATGGCCTGCCTGTTTACCGAGCATGCAGCAGCCACCGTTCAGCAGCCATGGTTCAGATGCCTTGAGAGCTGACACTTATCCTGAGAATGTAAAAGTCCGGGCAGGAGTGCATTGTGTAAAAGGTGTGGAGGTAATGACCTCAAAGATCGGGACTGCACTAACCCTTCAAAAGTACAGGTAGCCCAACTAAACCTGAACCATTGAGATGCTGCTGAACAAACGTTGTGTCAGGCAGTTTGCGAGTCGGCCTCGGATATTCCCATAATATCGGACCATACGAGAGGTTCAATATGGCGACATTATGGACCTCAGGCATGCACCCGGTTCATGAGGTTGTGTCTACCTTAAATGAGGGCTTCACGGTTGCAAAGGTAAATGGAGTGTTCTTCTGCAGCTGTAACGCGCTACCAAGATGGTCAATTGACCAGCTTTTACAAATGGTTGATCGCATGATCGCGTGCGATAAGGGATGTGTTGTTTATTGGAGTTTTTGATAGTCAGTTGCAAAAACGTCCATTCAATTAAATTGATCAGACAGCTGAAGCAGAGAAGCTGAGAAGCTGAAGGAATTATAGCTAACCAGAAAATATCAAATGTTAGAGCGCGTTATTCAATAATTCTTAAAAACCTTGCAACAAAAAACTAGTTGTAATAGATGGCAAACGTTTAGGTATATTAGGAATGAAATTGTATTTGTTCGGATAGGCATCATCCAAAAACAATATTCTTTAATGGTTTTGCAATACTTTTCTGGAAACGCCCTTTATGACACTGTTGACTCAAACAAAATTGAAGTTTGTTAGTTAGATTTGCAATCATATGTGATTTGCGGCTCCGTATAGATCATTTTCAGCTCAAAACGCACATTTATATAAAGGGTGATACGAGTCAAAATTTGGTCAAGGGAAAACGCGTGTAAATCGGTGAAATCGTTTATTTAAAAAATCAAATTAAATTTCTTTTTCAAGTTCAATTAGTACAAAATTCAGGAAAAATATTCAGTTGGGCTTCCGCTTTTCCAAATCCGAATTGCCGGGCCTTACGCTTGACCCCTGCCATCAGATTTTGTACAGCCACCTTGTCCACCTTCTTCGCCGCAGAAAGCCAGTTTGCCTTGAACTGCTGCTCGTCCTTTAGCAGTTTTTTTGGTCTTGCTAGGTTCCGCTTGACAATAGCCCAGTATTTCTCAATTGGGCGGAGCTCTGGCGTGTTGGGAGGGTTCTTGTCGCTTGGGAACCACCTGCACGTTGTTGGCGGCGTACCACTCCATGGCCTTTTTACCGTAATGGCAAGATGCCAAATCCGGCCAAAACAGTACGGAACAATCCGTGTTTCTTCAGGAAAGGCAGCAGACGTTTATTCAAACACTCTTTCACTTAAATTCTTGGTTGCTCAGTCCGGAAGCTATGAAAATGCTGCTTTTCAAGCCACAGGTACAGATGGCTTGCCAAACCAGATATTTTCTTTGCGAACTTTGACAGTTTCGTGTGCGCGAAAATATCTCCTACCTTTCCCTTCCTTTTGCCGTATAAAACTCCTGTCCCGGAAGCTGCTTGTAGTCGGCTTTGACGTAGGTTTCGTCGTCCATTACCACGCAGTCAGTCAAACTTCGTCAGCATCGTCGTGTACAGCCTCCGGGATCGCGCTTTGGCCGTCGTATTTTGTTTATCATCGCGATTTGGAGTCACTACCTTCTTGTAAGTCGATAGTCCGGCTCGTTTTTTGACTCGATGCACGGTTGTAGACGATACACCCAGCTTATTTGCGGCATCTCGGAGAGATAGGTTAGGGTTTCGCTTGAAACTACCGGCAACTCTCTTTGTCGTCTCAGCGGCTTCCGGTTTTCGTTTCCCCGCGATACAGACTTCCTGGCTGTCGACAAACGTTCCCCAAACACTTTAATTACATTTGTAACGGTTGATTTGGCAACTTTTAGCGATTTTGCCAACTTTGCGTGCGAGTAGCTCGGATTTTCGCGATGCGCGAAACAAAATTTTGATACGCTGCTCTTCTTGCTTGGACGGCATTTTTGACAACTGAAGAGTGAATTCCAAAATCAATATAGGAGCAACATTCTACACACACACACTTTTAAAATGAGGGGTGTTCAGGTTTTTTAAATGCAAAATTGAAAGAATACGTCAAGTTGATATTGACCAAATTTTGACCGTATCGCCCTTTACGTTTATTGGCACAACCATCTCCAATTGGAAAAAAACTTTTCACATGTATTAAGGATGTGTCCCAATTTGCGAATTAATTTCAATTTTCACTTAAAATTGACACATGGAGAGTAATCGATTCAGTCTGCTACTCGTTCTGACTTTTTCTGACAGACGGGAATTAAATTTTGACAGGCATCTTATCGAAAGTAACCGCTCAAACACAATGATAACGGAAACGGAACGGAAAACGGAAATTTTGACAGTTGCTGTAAATGACTTCGATAAGTCCAATTAGAATCGCCTTGGATTTAGCCTGCTTTCTTTCCGACAAGTAGTCATACTCAGATCGGGCTTTGCCGTTTTCCGTTGCCGTTATCATTGTGTTTGGGCCATTAGTCGATCAATCAGAAAGGTTTTTTAGTCGATTAATCGACTGTTTACCAGCTGTCAAGTTTAAGTAAAATTAAAATTAATTTGCGAATTGATACACAGCCTTATAGTACGTTCGCACTACTGCTTATATTACGTGATATAGAGTATCTTGATATCAGCAACTATACATCTAGTTTTCAATGGAAATAATGTACATGTCATTTTGTATCAAGATACTCTATATCACGTAATATAAGCTGTAGTGTGAACGTACTATTAGTTCTGCTAAGATGGCATTTACCATTGAAAAGAGTAAATCTCGAGTAGTTTTTCAAACAGTCGTATCTGATTTTGTTAACAAAGAGGGGAAGTAAGATTCAAATTCGTCAAACCCTTAGCACTTTCATGCAAACTAGGGCCACCAACACAAGGAATATAATTTCCCTTACAAGAAGGTGATGCTAGTTTCCGTGGGAGTACTGACAGTTTTGAGAAATTTACCTTTGAATCTTACTTCATCTCTTTGTTTACAAAATCAGATGTGCACTAAATTTAAACCATTTATATTGTTCAATGCAAAATTCTTTGAATTATTCCTTTCGGTCCTAATCTATTTTCAAGTGTTATTATACAAACAATTTGATACCTTATGATTGATTTGGTGCTCAATAACAAAGAAATGATCGGAAAAAGTAGCATATACTTTTTTAGATGTGCTAGGCCGTCCGAACCGTCCTTAAGCTCAGAACTTACGATCTACAATTGTAACAGTAGCTTTATCCGCTATACAATGTTATGATATGTATTCAAAAATATTCAATGAATGTTCCAACATACGTTATGAAATAATCTTATGATATTCTACGCCAAATAAACTACTGTGTCTTTGTTTAGTTCATAAAACTACTGTTACAATTGTAGCCCTAAGGTTTTGAATAATCTAATACTAACAAGGTTATCCTATGATGTCTGTGGACGATTCAGAATATTCATAGAATATGTTTGAATATTTATCGTAGCTTTGTAGCGGTTACTTCTGTGTATCTTAAGTTCTGAACTCAAGCTCAGCTTCTATGAACTTGAACATCCCAAAAGAATCTGACAATGACTAGTGCCCTTGCAAAAGATTCACTGAATGTGTTTGCAGGCATATCGTCACCTTACAAAGCTCATAAAGCTAATGTTATGACTGTAGATCCATACTTCTAAAGTCAAGAGCAGTTTTAGTGACCTAGAACATCCCAAGATATCTCATTATATATGTTTACCTTCCAGGAAACTCACTTAATACGGTCAAATATATATTGTTACTTTGATACATTTATTCCAGAATAGTTTGGATCACCTAGAACATCCAAAGATTATCTAATAATGTATGTTCAATATATTCAAGATATTCAATGAATATGTTTCAATACACAGCGTCGCTTTGCGTTTCCCAGAAAGCATTTGATCCATTGTTCTGATCCCAAGGTTAGTTTGGATGACCTGGTCGACTTAAACTTGACGCATTTCCTTTCATCGTGCATTAAACAATTTTGCACACTCCTCATTTTGAAGATGTTTGCGTGTAGCATCATGCCTCTATATTGATTTTGAGATTAGAACTTCATTTATCAAAATATCCTTGAAGGAAAAGAAGCAATGCATCAAAATTTAGCACGTGCATGCCAAAAATTCACTGTTCACACACAACTGTTACCAACTTATTAAAAGTGTTCGGTGAACGTTTGTCGACAGCCAGGAAGCTGGATCGCGAGGGGGGGGGGGGGGAATCGAAAGCCGGAGGCCACAGTGACGACAGCGGAACCCCAACCTCTCCATCCGAGATGTCGCAAAGTTGCTGGGTGTGGCGCCTTCAACCGTGGATAGAGCTAAAAATTGAGCTGAACTGTCGACTTACAAGACAGTGGTGACTCTAAATCACGACGATAAACAAAACACGTCGGCCAAAACACGATCGCGAAAGTTGTACACGACGATGCTGACAAAGTTTGACTGCGTGGTACAGGACGATGAAACTTACGTCAAGGCAGACTTTAAACAGCGTCTTGGACATGAATTTTATACGGCAACCGGACGGGGAAAAGCGGCAGATATTTTCAAGCACATTAAACTGTCAAAGTTCGCGAAGAAATATCTGGTGTGGCTGGCCATCTGTACCTGTGACTTGAAGAGCAACGTTTACATTGCGACCGGAACCGTCAACCAGGAAATTAATCTGAACGAGTGCCCACAAAAATGTCTACTGCCTTTCCTGAAGCGACACAATTGTTCCTTTCTATTTTGGCCGGATTTGGCATCTTACCATTTCGGAAAAAGGCCATGTAGTGGTCTGCTGCCAACAACGTTCAAGTGGTGCCCAAGGGCAAGAACCCTTCCAACACGCCAGAGCTCCACCCAATCGAAAAATATTGGGCCATCGTCAAGCGGAACATTAAGAAGACTCAAAAAGCTGTTGTGAGCGATTCAAGGCAAAATGACGTTCTGCGGCGAATAAAGGGAAAATTTACAAAATCTTATGGCAGGTGTTAAACTAAAGACCCGGAGATTTGCATTCAGTAAAAAGGAAGCTTAGCTGAATGTTTCTCCTGTATTCTGTATGAACTGAACCTGAAAAAGAAAAAGAATTGGACTTTTTAACAAAAACTTTGTTCGGTTCACACTCATTACTGTTTGACCAAATTTTGATCGGAACACATAAAGAAGCCCGAAATCAAAACTGTTCTTTGGTGAAATTGATGCGTATAAATATTTACAATCCATTGGGGCAAACATTTAGAAAATGTTCGGAGAAACGACTGAGATACTAACGCTCACAACCTGACCGCATTCTGTGACGGTCGCAATAGTATAGAGTAGTATAGAAAACAAAGACGTAGTCCTACGTCAAAAATCAGAGTAAAGTTGTGTTGAAAAACACAAAATGATAACTTCCTCATTGGACCCTTGATTTTTTTCATTTCTTCTTAGTGCTAATGTCATGCCTAAAAACTGGTGAAGAGTTCGAGATGGATACTTTTTCCAAACTTTCCTAAAATTCGGTGAATTTTGATCAATTTTTGGATCTCTATAAAATTGAACTGCTTTTGGTGGAACGATACAAAAAATGGTTTTTTGTTTAGTTTTCAACGAATTAACCAACACAAATATTTTTGAAAGGTCTTAAGATTTTACGTATTCAATGAAGTCATTAGTTTTTTTTATATGTTTGGCCATTTTCGAATGTTAGTCGTAATATCCAGCAAAAATATGAATATTCAAAAATTGGTCATAAACAAACAAACATTTCACTCTTAAACAGCGTTGAAGACTTTTAGTGTATATGTGGCATTGATCTGTATGCCATATAAGCCAATTCTAGGGGTTTTTTTCATTGGGGCGAATCTACAATTGAGAGATTCTCTTCGGCTCGCTCTCTTTCATTCATAAACCAATCACCTTTGCGTTTTTCATTCTAATATTTGTAGAGTATGCTAGCCAGCACTGTTGTGTTTCGATCTGTACTAAAGAATGCCTCGTAAGTTTTATAATGGCGCTGTAATGAATTTGATTGTAATGAAATTTCTTCCTCTACAGATCAATACACATATAACTTATTATATAACGCACCACGTGTCTTCACAAGCTTGAGCAAATAGTCATTTCACGTCTTATTCTCGGTTCAGTTAAATCCCGATGCAAATACCAGACACCTAACCGATAACTTTACAATGTTTTCTAAATTATTTAATAGTTTGTTCTAATCTATTAACTAGCAACAACAAGTATTGTTCACTTGAACGAAAAAGTTATTACATTTGAATAATTTCTCGCTCAAAAAGACCCGTAGAACTGAGCCCTATTTTCAAAGAGTCCATCATCAGTTGTTTCTGACGGGTTGGTGCAAGTTTCAACATGCACTACTCTGCGCAATAAACGTGTTTATAGAGAATCGAGTAGAATCCTATTTTGTTCTAGATATGCGTTTTCATTTCTGCTTATTTTGACTCATCATTTAGGTACTTAAAGAAATATAATTTCAAAAAAACTTACGACATTTTGCTCCGCTGTCAGTCCGAAAAGCACAGAAACCACCCTCCGAACGATAACGTCAGTGAACGGCCAATTCAACACCTGCAGTTTCTATCTCCGCCGGGCATAAATCTGCCACTTCACATAAAAAAATACAATAATCCCCTCCGCCGTACTGACTGAAGGCACTAACTGATGGTCGCAGAAATTTCCACTCAAGCAAAGGCAGCAAGAACCATCAATTCGGATGGGATCACAAATTTAGCGCACTCAACTCGCGAAACCAAAATTCCCAAAAGGCTGTGTATCAAGTTCACTTTTCTATCGCAAAATCTATACCACCGCCTTTGTCTGGCGTTCGTAGCGTGTTTCACTTTCAACCTGAACAATCTGTACAAGTGCCGAGGTCCTATTTAGAAATCGGGAGATCCTCCCACGAAGCGCGTTGACAGTTGACTAAAGGGCCACCGCCGACCGGTGGCAAATATTAATTAATTCTTTCGCGTGCAGAACTTTTCTCTCACGGTCACCGCCGACGCCTCCGGATCAGCTGGGACACTCAACTCTTCAACACATGGCCGATAACGACAACGTCGAATGGGGATAGCGCGTGCCTGTGGCGAGTACCGATAGTGCGCGCGCAACTCACGAGTTCCATTCAATCCGCCGTGCTCCAACTCTCACTCTCCTCCAACGATGATGATGAAGATGACGACGACGACGTTTAGTGGTTGACACGAGCTGAGTGGTGCTTTGTTTTGTTATCATGACAAGGCCTATCGAATTTACTATCACGATACTCGATCTTTCGTGTAATTGTATATGACGGGTGATGTGCATTATTGAAATGGATGATTTAGGTTGGGCAAATCAGCGGAAGTGTGTTGTGTTGATGGAATTGAAACGCGAGATCGCAGGACACAAATGCGATTGAATTTAAAAGTGTCCCTGCATGACAAACAAAATGTGTGCTTAATTATTCTTAACCACAATAATTGGTCACTGTGAAGATTTGAGAGATTTGTGAATATCACGATCATTTTTTGAGTAGCCCTATGTCCTAAGTGCATTTGCCGATCAAAGAATCGTTTGGTTGCAGCTGAACTATTGCTAAAATGTTGCTATCGTGATTATCCATTTATTTCGAAGCAATTGAGACATTATAAATCAATTTATAGTTTTTCAATTTCGTGTAATTTTCAGTTTCCTTATGCTTTTAGCTGCCATAACTTTACTGGTTAAGCGGGACATATTATCTCAACGATTGGCAAATGATCCAAGCTTGGCTAAATTGCATGAGCATGATTGTCCGCCTACAGATACAACTCGTTATCGCCAGATCAGCTGTTTTTACACAAAGAAACAACAGATGATGTTAGGGAATAACATACATCCTCAATGTGTAAAAACTGGTGACGCACTATGAAGCAATACCGGCGCAGACCATGCCCGAGTGCTGGTCAAGGGAATTGGAAGGAACGTGTTGACGTGATACTTGCTATCAAGGAAGCCGGAAAATCCTCTGCACTTCCTCGAGAAACTACTGGTATATTGGATAGTTGGGAAGAGGTTAGCTGCAGGTTTTGGTACGCTGCGCTGAAAGTATGTACCTAGCACTACCCAACAAAAGCATGGGACCGCTCCAACATGCAGCACAACATCGAACCCCAGTTGCATCGCACTTCAAATAGGCATGACATAATCACCGTTAACTCGTAAATAGACTTATTGCACGGTAAAAGTTAACCTCAATTCTGACCATGTGAGTATAAGTGCTAACAATAACCATCGTGTACACCATCCTTTTTTCTCACACACGAATTTCTGAACACTAGGGCACCAGTATCTGTCAAATCTGAGGTGTAACGTCACTGTGATTTGGACCATAATGTTAGTCGCTTTTTCTGCCTGTGTAGGTAATAGTTTCAATAGAATACGTTTTCTCTGAGCGGCGGCATTCCCCTCATTCTATGGATATCCTAATGCAAGTTGGACTGCCCCTCAATTATCATCCAAGTAATTTGTCATCGCTGTCTCTCCTTACTAAGATATATTGATTTCATCATATATCAATGCTCGCTTAAGATTAAGGCATCACCGTAAAACACTAAGCACGATGAAGCTCCGCCCAATCGAACAATATTGGGCCATCGTCATGTGGAAAAGACTCAAAAAGCTGTTGTGAGTGAGAAATAGTTCAAGGCAAAATGGTGTTATCCGGCGAATAAAGTGGACAAGAAGACTGTACAAGCTTATATGGCAGGTGTTAAACGAAAGACCCGGCAATTTGCATTCTGTTAAAAGGAAGCTTAGCTGAATATTTCTCCTATATTCTGTATAAACTTCAAAACGAAAAAGAATTTGACTTATTAATAAAAACTTTAATCGACTCACACACATTACTTTTTGACCAAATTTTGATCCGAACACCCTTTATAGTCGGCAGCTGTGTCGAGGGGGTTCTTAAGAATTAGGAACTGTAGCTTCGTCGAAAACTCCAGTGTTCCCGACTGAACGGTGGAGGTGATTGCACTTTTCACAATTTGCGTTGAGAGGCCGATTCCTACTATTGATATGTCCA
>JASCZW010018955.1:0-14550 GCA_034211315.2 Aedes japonicus | reverse complement strand
CGAAATGTCAGAATCGCCGGGAGTGCACTGATTTTGACACGCCAGTGAACAAAGCCCGTTCAGTAGCACTTCGGTACAATTTCTTCATCAATTTCCATCGGACACAATAATTTTACAATTTAAAACATAAATTAACCATGACAGAGAAAAAAACAACGTCTCGCTTCGCTCACAAGCACAGCCTACTCTCGCGAACTTTGACGGTTTCATGCTTGAAAATATTCACCACCTTTCCCTGTCCGGTTACCGTATAAAATTCCTGTCCAGGAAGTTGTTTCAAGTCTACCTAGACATAAATTTCATCGTCCTGTACCACGCAATCAAACTTCGTCTGCATCGTCGTGTACAACTTTCGCGACGTGTTTTGTTTATCGTTGCTATTTGGAGTCACCACTTTCTTGTAAGTCAACAGTCCAACTCGTTTTTAGCTCTATCCACGGTTAAAGACGCCACTCTGATCTTTGCGACCTCTCGGACGGAGAGGTTGGAGTTCCGCTCGAAACGCGGACAACTGCTTTGGTCTGTCGCTGTGGCCTCCGGCTTTAGATTTCCCCCGATCCAGCTTTCCGCTACATCGACAAACGTTCACCGAACACTTTTAATACGTTGGTACCAGTTGATTTAGTTGATTGTTGAACACATTCAACAATTTCGCCAACTTGTCGTGAGTGGTTTGGATTTATCGCCATGCACGTGCAAAATTTTGATGCGTTGCTTCTCTTCCTTCGACGATATTTTGATAACTGAAGAGCTAATCTCGAAATCAAAATAGAGGCAGAGGGCGACCCCGGCGTAGTGGTTAACATCACTACCTCTCACGCCAAAGACACGAGTTCGAATCTCACCCCCATACAAGTTACGAAAATATCCAAAAGGTGTTTTAGTGGCTACAACGGGAGATGAACCAGCCCAGGGCTGAAAATCTCGATAATAAAGAGGAAAAAAAACACGCACACATCTTCAAAATGAGGGGTGTGCAGAATTTTTTAAAGCACAATGAAATGAAACGCATCAAGTTTCAGTCGACCAAATTTTGATCGAAACACCATTGTATCATTTTATTACTTTTGATAAATATCATAGTGAGATAATTTTTGAAGATCCAAAACTAAATCTTTTGAACATTATGCTGATACGTAGCTTTCCGTTATCTACGTTAACATCTTGACAACCATCGACATAACAAGATTACGATGGATCAAATTCGAGACATGGTAGTACCCATTTGGGCAATCTTCGATTTTCCAAGAGTACTTATCTTAAAAATTCATAACTCATGAACAACACCATACATATGCTTAACACATCTATAAGCTATTTCCGCATCTGATGTGTAAATCTGATCTAATCTACACACTTAGAATGTTACGAGTCTCGGCTCTCGAAACCGCACAGCCGGACTCTCCGAGTTCGATCGAAAACTCGAGAGGCCGGCTGTGCGGATCTCTGGTTTCGAAAGCCGAGACTCGGCATGACATTCTAAGTGATCCACTGTACAAACGCTTCCATGTTGAGTTAAACAGTGTGATAATTTGCACTATCGCTGGGAGCATAGATGCTAGAAAGAGTAGTTTATGCTCTCTTGCCTGTATGGGTGAACTTTGCATTTGACCAAGCTGGCATAACTGCCGAAGGTTATAGCGCCTTATCTCGTTCCATGGGAGGTAAGTGGACTAAAACTTACGATGATGGATAAATGCGAAGCTGAAAATAGCATAAAAAATATTGTGAAGGGATGTTATGATATAAAATGAGAATAACATGTATACTATCTGCATGTCTTCTGATTCCATGGATGATCCAAAATTATATACCGTATAAAGAAATAAAGAATACTTCAGCTTGCAATCTTACCGCGCTGCCTACATTGCGTTGGTGGGACGGCCTCCTAAGGTATAGCTGACGAGATACGGCGTTTCTTACTCAGCCGCTGGTGAACAGACCTCCTTGGTGGACAGACGCCTGGCACACACCTCCTCAATCTAGCTGAAGTCAGAAGGACAATAGTGCCCAGGCTGCACTACCAGCTAAGTACGCAACCCTTAGCTGGCGGTCTTTAGTCATCTGTTGACCAGTGGAAGCATGTAGGTAGGAACTGTAAGGACCAGAGCTATGTTGCGGGGACGCACACTCCATACAGTTGTCCACTCACCATTTTGCAGCCCTAAGTCCGCATCTGATGTGTAAAAGGTTTTTCTTTTTTCTCAATTTTGTGCACAAGTTACATATCTTTTAACAAAAGCCACAACCCAGTGGCTGATTGCAATTAAGCACAGGGGCAGCGCAAACGTTGTAAAACATAAATTAATTGAAAAGTGCTGGAAATTTCCTTATTAATTTAAACAAAATTATCCGGAAAGATTTTTTAAACAACATTATTCCACGGTAAAGGAAAATTGTTCAGAACAACCAGTTTGTTTCCCAAAAAGTTCAAACCAACCTTCTTACGATTCGAAATTTTAAAAATATCCATACTGGTTGTTTTTCCATTCTCGCGGCATGAAAAATTATGTAGACATATTCCAGATTTTCCATGTAGAGAAGATTTGCAAAACATTAGAAAAAAGAAAAAAAAGTCTGGTCGTGAATATTGTTAGAAATAACTCATAAGTCCGATGAAGAATAGTTGATCGGAAACTTGAAAAAGAAAACATATCGTGAATATTCCAACAATTCTAGAGATTTTTAAATGAACAATCTGGTTAATTTCACTGAAATTCTCGTTACCACCTTGACATTCAAAGGGTGTCAAGAAATAAAATTTCTGATTTACTTAATTTTTAGAAGTCGTTTAATTTGAAATTGCTAAGTTATACTTACCTTTTGCCGAACACCCAGCATTTTTTCATTTCTTAGCCTTCTGCTCTTTTTCCGGACAACACTCTCCTCCATCGCGAAGCATTGTCACAGATTCTATGAAATCAGGATTAAAGACATCTTAGTTAGTTCAAAAATGGATTATAAAAACTCAAAAAAAATGTACGCGTTGCTGTTGTTGTTATAAAAGATGTTCAAGTTACTCCAAATTCTCTCATTATCAGATGCTCTATGCTGGGCAAAATCGACCAGCGTCTTCAGCTACTCTGGTTGGTCACTCTCATTCGGAGGTCGTCTTTTATCAGGCCGCATCTTGAGACGCTTAGCAAGATGAGCGATTGTTTCAAATTCTTTCTTAAGAATTTTCTTTCTGTTCAATCTGCTTGTCTTTGATAGATATTCAGCGACTTCCTACGGTTGATTAGGTCAGACAATTTTTCTGTTCAGCCGAAAGCATTTCATCTCGCTCTGTAATCAACAGGATGAAAATCTCGGAATTAATAATTTTTAACTCTTTGGAAATTGCATCCTGTTTAGGGGCATGCAAAATTAGAGGAAATTTTTGTCAGAATCCGGAGGAGCTTGTGAAGAACTGGAAGATTGCGATGCCGGAATTCCCTCATCCGGAGGTACTTGTGAAACTTTTTGACATTCTCATCATTCGCAACAGAAGGTCCCTTGCCTGCTGACTTTAAAAAAACATCACGAACCTTTCGGTTTCTGAAACTTCCGTTTTCAAAGTGCTAATATGCAAAGTGCAAAAGTGATTTAAAATGTTCTTCACAATTGGATTCGTTTTTTATATCTCACCAGTTGTTCAATCAAATCAAAATTCAACGCTATCAAAGGAACACTTCTACGCAGTTTTCAGAATTAGAAGGTGCCTCATGGATAAACATCTTTTCACTTTTTTGAGTGTTTTTTATGGCAAATTTCAAAAACAGTTGCAAGATATAAATTCCTATTATTTCGTGGAGATCCGTTTTACATCTGTTCGGGACATAAACAACTGCGACAAGTAATTTGATCTATTGTAGTATATCCCGTATCCTTTGTTCAATACATGTGTTGTTACAGTTTTCATTGTTTGTTTTGTTGGCAATGAATCAAGTGTTATTGAAAGTTTCCGCTATTTAAACCCTCTATGAGTGAGAGCACTCTTCATAGGCGCGCTCCTTTATCAGTCAAACCCGGATTCATCGCAAACAAAACAAACAATGACTCCGATACTGACCATGCATCAGAACCCTAGTCCTAACCATTTCAAACTATAGAACATAAAAAGAAAATGAGACTTCCCTATATATGAAGACTAACCATGTTTTCCTTATTACAAGCTCATCCTCGGTGGGTCAATCCGAGTATTGTTGCTGTTCACAAGACATAAAATGTAATAAGGATTTATATATGTTCCTTTGACTACAAAAACAAATGTGTTCCCAAGATTGAATAAACTCGATAGATCTGATACACCGTCCCGAGCAAGGTTTATTCCAAATTGATAACAAGTTCTAATATCAGATTATATGTTATCATTTAGGTTCAATAAGCAGCCAAAATAACAAAAGAGATAACAAAATAATATTCGTTGGAAATCACAGTATTAACTCGTTTTATTATCATTAAAATCATTTCGATAACAAATTTCTTGAAATAATTTCAAATTAAGTTATCAACATGATATCAAATTTGTACACTAATAACCCTAGCAAAGTAAAATACCAAACTGATATCAAATTAGTTTTAACTATAAATTAGAAGAAAAATTAGTAATCTCCATTTAATTCCAACTACCTTTCGTCTACAATGTGCAGACTTGTTCAGTGTCTCGTACTAATAACTCGACTTAGTAGTACTCGAGAAATTAGTACGAGACACTGAAGAAGTCTGCACATTGTAGACGAAATACGCGTATCTGTCGAAGATAAGCAAAGGTAGTTGGAATTAAATGGAGATTACTAATTTTTCTTCTAATTTATCGTTACAAGTATTCCACTAACCAGCTCAAACCCTCTAGGATTCAAATTAGTTTTGTTATCTCAGATATCATTTTGAACTCACCTGTTATCGTATAGCAAATTTAGTTATCAACATTGACACATTTTGTTATCATCTGTTATCAATTTTTGAAGACGAATTTTGACGAACGTTACCCGAGCAAAGGATTATATCAAATTGATAACAAGTTCTGATACCTGTTTATCATTTTTTTATCACTTAATATGTTATCATTGAGGCTGAATAAACAGCCAAAATAACAGAATGAATAACAAAAAAATACTCGTTGAATATCATAATAATAACTTATTTTGTTATCACTGCGAACAACTTGATAACAAATTCTATTATTGTAAGCAAATCTATTGAAATAGTATCAAATTATGTTATCAATTTGAAATCAAATTCACATGCTACTAACTGAAAAAAATATTTTGATTAGAAACAAAATTCCTTGTTCAAATATGCTGGAAATATTTATAGTTTTACAGTTCAACTTATAACGTTCCAAAAAAAAATTGTTCAAAATGATAACATATGATAACAAAATTTGCTAATGGTGATAACTGAATTTGTTATTCGATAACAGCGGAAATCAAAACGGTAACTGGGATAACAGAACTTGTTACTGATATGATATCAGATGACAAATGCTGAATATTAGCAGCATGTGATGAATATGAAATTGAGCTACTCACCAGAAGCACTACTGTAGTTATTAGTGTTTGAATTTGATATCATGTTGATAACTTTATTTGAATTATCTCAAGAAATTTGTTCATATCACAAAATTTGTTATCAAAATGAACTCGATGATAATAAAACTGGATAATACGATGATATCCAACTAATATTATTTTGTTATCTTTTTTGTTATTTTGGCTGTTTGTTCAGCCTAAATGAAAACATATTTTGTTATCAAACACCGATAATCTGATATTAGAACTTGTTATCAATTTGGTATAAACTTTTACTCGGGAACTGCAGTAATGCTTTTGGTGGGAAGCTCGTCCTAAAAAATTTATAGCAACTTACAAGAAATTTTGGCTTTGAAATAGTTCTCACTAGTAAAAATAAACAACTTCAATCTCTTTAGGATCTGGTAAAGATACCATTACCAATCTGGAAAAATCCAAGAGGTCTACAAAATAACTTGTGACCAATGAGGAAAAAATAAGATAGGATAAAACCAAACGTACTCTTAAAATTAGCTTCAAAAAGCTCATTGTTGCTCATTTTACTGTTTTTATGGGAAAATCCAATAAAATTGAAAGACATATGCAAATAATTTAGTGCTCAAAGTACATAATTTGGCGCAAATCAAGCCATATTTAATTGCACATATACTAATAGCTGTTGCTTTATTTGACAGATTTACCGCTCACAATTAGATTATACGAAGATCTTTACTAATCTTTTATTGCTCATTCCTAATTTTTTATTGCTGATCATACATTATTTGTTGACACAGGCCTTGATCATTTAATGGCACTTTTTTCATTTTTTATTGCTCAAATCTTTCTTTTAATTGATGCCGTTTAAGACCACTCCCCTTTCTAGAAGGGAAGGCTCTCATACAAATGAAACAGAAGATTCTGTATAACTCAAGAACTTAGCAAGCTAATGGAACCAAATTTGGCATGTGGGGTTTTCTGGAGGCAGAAATATGTTCCCATGTGGTTTGAGACCCCTCCCCTCTCCTAGAAGGGAGGCTCTCATACAAATGAAACTGAAATTTCTGCATAACTCTAGAACTAAGAAAGCAAATGGAACCAAATTTAGCGTGTGGGGATTCTGGAGGCAAGAAATGTTTCTACGGTGGTTCGAGACCCCTCCTCTTTGTGGCTGTGAAGGAGGGGGGTCTCAAACAAATGAAACACAATCTTTAACCAATCATGAGAATTCTTCCTACTGTTATGAAAATTTGTACGCAGGGGTTTTTGGGACCGGAAAAGGTTCTTAAGATGGTTTGAGACTTCCTCCTCCGTCTGAAAGGGAGGGGGGGCTCAATACAAATGAAACATAAATTTCTGTATAATTCGATAACTAGAAAATAGAACCAAATTTGGCATGTGGGGGTTCTTGGAGACAAGAAATGTTTCTAATGTAGTCTCAGACCTTTCCCGTATCAGGAAGGGATGGCTCTTATACAAATGAAATAGTTTTCTTTGCAACTAGAGAACTAATCAAATTAATGGAACCAAATTTGACATGTGGAGAATTTTGAAGGCAAAAAACTTTTCTACGGATGTTAGAGCCCCTCTTCTCGCAGGGAGGGGGGGGCTATCATTGAAAAAAAATTACAACGAAACATGAGAATTCCCTACTGTTATGATTTTTTTTTATACAGGAGTTTTTGGGCCGGAGAAGGTTCTTATGATGGTTCGAGACTCCGCTCCCGTCTGTAAGGGGGCGCTCCCATACAAGTGAACCACCAATTTCTGCATGACTCGAGAACTTATCAAGCAAATGGAACCAAATTTGGCATCTGAGGGTTTTTGGAGACAACAAATGTTTCTATGCTGGTTTGTGATCCCTCCCCTATCTGTAAGGGATGAATAAAAGACCATACAAATTACTTCGAGAACTAATCATGCAAAAGGAACCAACTTAGACATGTGGAGGTTTTTGAAGGCAAGAAGTGTTACCACGGTGGTTCGAGACACCTAATCTCTTTGGAAGTGGGGGCTCTCATACATATGAAATACAAACTTAAACCATTCATGAGAATTATGCCTTCTGTTATGAACATTTGTATGCATGAGTTGCATGAGGTTGGAGGGTTTCTGTACAAATGAAACACCTATTTGTGCATAACTCGAGCTAGCATATCAAGCAACTGGAACCAAATTTAGCATGTGGGTAGTTTGAAGATAAATGTTTTGTCAATAAAATGCTTCTACCAGAAAGCAAAAAACTTGTTAGAAACCAAAGATCTGACGATATAATTAAAAATACACACCTAACCTTAATTTTGCAGAAATTACACACATTAGCAAACAAAAATATTTTAACAAAACTCATTCCTTAAAAATCGATAAAAGCGCCACTTCTATTGTACTTTCATTCTGTTAGTTGTAATCGTAGCAAGGCTCGCACCGGGTTCAGCTAGTTGCATATAAAACAACTCGCTAAGTCGCTGATCTTCATCAAAGTGAGTACATACGACTCGAGAATTGAACAAACCGTTTAACGAAGTCGTGAACCATGTATGTACACACTCCTAATGGTTCGTTACAAAAATGTTGCAGGTGGGGATTTTTTTTAAATTATCATACAGATTGGACCGAAGGGCTCAGGTTGTTACGAATTCTTTTTCCACGCATAGGGTTCATGGATATATGAACAAAAACAAACAATATTTAAAAATTCAGGGTTGCCAGTTTTCCTGGAAAGACGCCAATTGATATTTTTCTGATTTTACGAACATCACTAACTTCGAAAATTCATAACTCAAGAACAATTCATCATAGCACTTTTTTTTCTCCAAACTAATTTTTTTTAATTCCACAGTGAAGGAAAATTGCTCGGAAAAACCGAAAAAAACATTTTCTGAGACATCGAAACTTTTGAGAACATTACTTTCTTGTTTATCAATTCAAAAGCTTACATTGGCGAAATTTTGGCTATGGGTTTTTGTTTGTGTTTTTGAGTAATGCTCGAAAAACTATGGGCTAGTCACTCGTTTTTATAAAAAAAATAATAAAACATCCGAAAAGTGTCGTCTTCTTATTTCCTTATAAGTTCCTAACGTATTGCTTTAAAGGTAAGTATGTGATTTGTTAATTTTGTTCTACATAGCTGCTAGGTAGAGAATTTATTAAAGTATAGATACAAACCAAATTAAATCGTCGGGTATGGAGGAGTATAATCGCTATGAAGGAAACACATTTGAATAATTTATATAATTAAATTTGAATTGGATATAGGATTCCGGGGCACATGTGGGGGCACCAATATGGGGGCACATGCTGTCTGCACCTCATGCCATTACATAAAACAAATATAAAAAAAAATATTAAAAAAGTCAATTATCTAAAAGTATCAAATCCTTAAAAATAAATAATAGAAAATCCAAATTACTTTAAAATTCTTAAAAGAGCTTTAATATCAATAATTAAATAAAAAAAAATTCAGAGCATTGAAATACACTAAGGTTTTTTTTGCACTGGGGATACGTTCCACTCTTAGTATGGAACCGTGTAAAAACAACTAAATAGAGTTGATAAATTTACATGCTTATACATTTTATATTGCTTCGATTTTGTTTGTATGCGTTACCTTTGCATGCAATGGTCAAAATACAGTTTTTTAAATTTTGAGTATTTACACCAAAAATTGTGAATTTTTTGAAAACTGCCATATGTTTACTTTTGGCCCAAAACGTAAAATGTGATTTGAACAAGGTCGATAATTAGTTCCGTTCTGTAGTTATTGCCGAAAAAACCCCGTGTAAAAAAAACCGTGCAAAAGAAAACCTAACTGTATACCGAACTATCTATATTTTATCAACATTACTACAATCACGTATAAAAAATAATCCACTTGTGCATGATCTACTGGATAATTCAGTGTTTAGCCAAGTTATTTGATTCGGAATTTGACACTTACAAATAAAAACAATGTTTTCCCGACGATGGTTCTTTTCGGCAACTGTTTTTTCTTTTTCCATTATGTCTCTCGGTGATATAAGTGACGATATATATTAAAATTTAATACACACCCTCTATCTAGCAAAGCAAAATAACAAACTGATTTCATATCAATAACAAGTTCTGTTATCTCAGTTATCGTTTTGATTTCCGCTGTTATCGCATTACAAATTTAGTTATCACCATTGGCAAATTTTGTTATCATATGTTATCATTTTGAACACACTATTTTTTATGAACGTTATAAGTTGAATTGTAAAACTATTAATATTTCCAGCATATTTGAACAAGAAATTTTGCTCTTAATCAAAATATTTTTTTCAGTTATTAGCATGAGCATTTGATTTCAAATTGATAACCTAATTTGTTACTATTTCAATAAATTTGCTTACAATACAGGATTTGTAATCGGGTTGTTCGCAGTGATAACAAAATAAGTTATTATTATGATATTCAAGGAGTATTTTTTGTTATTCATTCTGTTATTTTGGCTGTTTATTCAGCCTGAATGAAATCAAATTCAGTGGTCAAAATATTGATAACCTGGTATCAGAACTTGTTATCAATTTGGTATAATCCTTTGCTCGGGTATATATACAGTCTGCAAATTAATTTTAATTTTACTCAAACTTTACAGATGGAAAATTATCGATTCATCGGTTAAAATCCTGTTGTGATTAATGAACAAACTTTCTATAAGATGTCTGTCAAAATTAAGTTCCCGTCTGTCAGAAATAAGTCAGCGCGAGTAGCAAACTAAATCGATTATTTTTTACCTGTCAAGTTTAGAAGTGAAAATTAAAAGTAATTTGCGAATTGGGACACAGCCTTAAGCATAGATAGATAGTTGCGTTTTATTCACTGCACTTTTTAATTTATTTTTCAATTAATGGTCATCCTCATACCTCTGAATTTTTTTTTACTGGATTTCAATCCCAGTGCATTTTTAATGAGGCCAATTTTTTTATTTTCCGCGTCGAAGTTCAGTCTATCTCACCCTTTTAAAATTACATGAGAGCAAAATCCTTGGACAAGATTTCATTTTTAATTTCTTAAAAAAAAATAATTTCAGGACAATCGGAGTTTTGAATAAGAAAAAAGTATACATAGCCATGCAACCTGACGTAACCTTGTTTACCTAAGAAATTCTAAAGACTCAAACGCAGTGATAACGGAAGCGGCAGAGCCTATTCAGATTAAACCTCATAGAAAACTGATTAGATCCAAGTTGATTCTAATTGGACCTATCAACGTCAATTGCGACAACTTGTCGTTTCCGTCCACATTACGTTTGAGCCTTAAGGAAAAATAAACAATTTCATTATAAATAAAAATTACTTGCCGAATGTCAACGAATCGATTGCAGGATCGTTCTCAATATCGCGATCCCTGTCTTTAAGACCAGCCTTTTTGTTTTGCTTCGATAAGATACGCATTGCAAAACACTTTGTCGGGAAGCAGATGATGAATAAAACCATTTTTCAGTGCAGCAATTTTTTTCCACACATCGCTGGTTCGATAGCCATTAATATCAATATGTACACTCACGGTGGAAATTTTCTCGACATTTAAGAGCGGACATTTTATTATATTTAAATTCAAAGCTCACTCGCAAAATTGCCGAAAGTTCGAAACACAAAAATGTACACAGCAGAACAAAACGACAAAGCGGATCACCGTCTCACACGCACACCATCTGGATGGCACTTCGCATCGAGATGTCATCACTTGTCATCAGTAATAAAAGCAGATTTCTAAAAGGCTAATGGACATAACTGCAGGGATGTATACACGGAAAAAAAATTCATCGGCGAACCTTAAATTACCAGGTGGCGTGGGAAAAATACTGAAGCGGCACGCCGGTCAAAAATAGTAGCGGCGGCGGCGCTATAAAATCGTCTGCGGCAGCGGTGCGGCACGGTAGCGCACAGATCTAGTGACGAACCCATAGTTTTCGAGCATAACTCAAAGAAAAAAACCATCGACAACATTTCACCAATGTAAGCTTATGAATAATAAACAAGAATTTCTGTTTCTAGATTTCCATGACCAAGAAAATGTTTTTCGGCTTTTCCAAGCAATTTTCCTTCACTGTGTAAAGTTTTGTAGGAGTTTTTTTAAGATTATATTTTATTCCAAATTTTTGTAAAAAAATCATTATAGTTTAGAGAAACAAAAAAAGTTCTACGATGAATCGTTCTTGAGCTATAATTTTTTGAAGTTAGTGATGTTCGGGAAAATCGGAAAACTTCAATTGGCGTTTTCCAGGAAAACTGGCAACCCAGAGTTTTTTAATATTGTTTTTGTTCATATATCCATGAACCCTACTTTGGCCCAATCTGAACGATATGAAAAAAATTCGCCGGTGCTAAACTCGATTTCGTAGAGCACTAATTGTAATTATACAAACCGACAATCCTCGTGGCATAAATGTTCGACGCGTACTGAAAAAAAAAATCTTCCTCTTGCAATAACCATAAACTAGAATCTCGAATCAATGCAAAAACCAGTTAGTCATATTAACAGTATTCCCTGATTGAACGCGTGTCCATGATTCCTTTTTAAACACGGCATCATCCATCAACTTTGTGGTAAGGTTTTCACCATAACACAGATTTGACTACCCAGTTAACGCATTTTACGGTTCGTTAACTATCTTACTTTTACGACCATGGCGACAACGACGACGACGGCTCTGCAGCACAGAACTTCCAAGCCAGCGAAAATGCCACAGCAATTGAATTAGCGTCCTGAGTCGAATTGAATGTGATAATTAGAGAACGGCAGTAATCACAGTCGCTTTATCTTTTTCTTTTCTCCTTCCATGTGTTCTTCATGCCCACACATATAACACCGTTTCGATAATGCCGCATCGACGTTCCTTGCCTCGAACCCTCACATTTGGTTTCGTCCCAGGCAGCAGAAAAAAGCCACTGGTGCCGACGGCCGACGCATCTCAATGATGTCCCCGTCGATCTCTGGCGGAACGTGACCCAGGAGAAGGAAAACTGCCGGATACTGAACTACGACTGGGACTCGGTCGCTTCCGAACAGGCGCTGGTAGGTGTAATTCTAATCCCTTTTTCATTAATTAGCTCGCATGAATAATGACAATTAGCAGTCACAGGTTGGGTAATCGCTAGATGTCACATTTTCTGTTTCTTTCTCGATGGGACGTGTGCTACTGAATAGCGGAATCTGAGTATGTCGGGAAATCTGTCCTTCATGGCATGCAGCGCGTGGGAGTTCAACCCCAACGATAATCTTGGAAATACGTGGGCGTCGGAATGGAGTCTGGTGTGCGACAAGGAATACCTAAAGGATGTGGCGGAGATGTTTTTCCTAGTTGGGGTAGCCACCGGTGGCATCACCAGTGGAGTGCTATCCGACAAATTCGGCCGAAAAAAGATGCTTTTCATTTCGGCTGTCTTACAAGCTATTTTTGGTAAGTTTAGTTTTGAAAAGAAGTTCGAGAAGATTACGATCATTAATAAACCATTAACTGCTTATCAGGTATCGCACTCTACTTCGTTGACTCTTTGGAATTCCTATTGATTCTTCGAGCGCTACTTGGAATCGTGTCCGTTTCGGTAACCTACGCTGGACTTATTCTTGCCATCGAGTATGTCGATGGTCAATGGCGAACCATCGCTGGAATGTACAACCTATTTCCCCTCCCGGTGTCGTACATCATGATCTCGGGAATTGCCTACCTGACACAAGATTTCCGAAGTCTGCAACTCTGTATCGGATTACCCGGAGTGTTTCTGTGCTTCCTTTGGTACGTTGCATTCCTACTTATAGTTGATTACTAATATCCATCCATGTGTTTCCACTCATGCACCAGTGAGACTGCTATTTACACTGAAAACATTTACCAACCCCCAAAACATCCATCAACAAATTATCACCAACGAGCAGCGCCTGTCAAGCTAACCAATTAAAAGTAAAAAAAAAAGCCGTAAACACATTCCCCCCATCAATGCCTGCCCACGCACATTTCAACCATTAAGTTCATTTAAAACCAAACAAACGGAAAATACGTCTTTAAGAGTCGGCTATTTTTAACCCACCTCGTGTGTCTCGTGTCTGATCGCGTCACAGGTTCGTACTTCCGGAATCCCCCCGGTGGCTGCTCTGCAAAGGTCGCATTGCCGAGGTGAAGGAAATCGTACGGAAGGCGGCTGCCTTCAACAACCGTCCACTGCCGGACAATTTGGACAAGCTGCTCAAACCCCCCACCGACCATGATGATAGCGCGGCCGGCGTTTGTGAACTGTTTCGTTCCAAGTATCTGCGGCTGGTGACGTTCTGCTTCCTGTGCATCTGGTTTACGATGAATCTCGTCTACTACGGACTAGTGCTCAACATGAACAGCTTTGGCGGTAACATCTATTTGAATTCGGTAAGTATCAAGTTCCATGGATGTAGCGCCTGGATGTAGGCTTATATTGTAGCGTCATTTGTTGCGCAACATACTTGTGTGTTGCCTCTGTGTTTCATGGATCGTATTCACCATTGATGATTTCTGTTTTGATTTCTTTACAGGCTCTTGCAGGATTGGTGGAAATACCTGCTATAGCACTGGCAATGTATATTATCAACAAAACGGGCAAAAAATGGCTTTTCTGTGCGACGTTCTTTGCAGCTGCTCTTGCTTGTCTCTGCGCTGCTGTCGTTGAAGGAAAGGAGGATTATCTGTCGATGAAAATAACTTTCCTGATGATCGGTAAGTTTGGGGTATTACAACCCGCATAATCACAAATCATTCCTGGACCATTTCCCTTATTGTTGACAACCGTTTCCGTTATTGTTGCGACATCTACCCTTATAGTTGACAACTATAAACTAACAGTCTCCTATATAGATACAACAATGTGTCAGATGGTAAAAGTCCAAATAACCATATGCTGAATGGGCGATTAAGTTAGGTTACTATAAAAAAAAATCAATTTTGACGAACAAAAAGTTTGCTTAACTCTATGCCAAAAAGTTGGTATGTTATCCAGACCGAGTGCAGACAATAAAAAACTTTTCAATGACAATATGGCACACATTGACAATTTGTGTTAATGTAGAGGTT
>JASCZW010018954.1:0-14563 GCA_034211315.2 Aedes japonicus | reverse complement strand
CCATCATTGCCCAGTGAACAAGCGAACGGTTCAGTTCGTTCGGTCCGCTTTCCGTTGCTTTGGAAGCTTTTTGACGAGTTATTTACAGTTTTCAGTATTAGTTTTTGTCGATCGCCAGTGAAATCGTCGCGAGTGAAATCAATCTTGGTTTGCTGAAGAAGAGGACATTGTGTGATAAGTGGTGCAACAACGTCATTGATTGCAATTAGAAATATTGCCTACGATCGAGAAGCCATATTGTCCCGCATCTATACGGCACGCATACCAGCAGCCCATCGTGTGAAGCGTGCATTCTTCCATCCACCAACTACCGCCGACCAGCAACATCATCGTCATCGTTTAGCTCCACGCTTAGACGGTACACGCGGTCACTCATCGTCGCTCGGCAGCAGCAGCATACATTCGTCGCCCAGCTGCAGTAGATTCGTGATACATATAAGATAAGTTTTTTAGTAGTATATAAGATAAGCGATTTTCATCGTAGTGTGTGTGTGAGTGTGGAGAGGATTGATAGTGTGTGTGAGAGTGTATTTAGTTTTAGTTTTTGTTTAGGTTTAGTTTGTTTATCTGTGATTGATTGTAGATAATTACGTTAGTGGTTGAGCGTGATAAGCTTCCACAAGCGAGCCATGGATGATTTATCGCAAGATGAATCATCTATGGCACGAAATGATGAGGTAGCTCATAGAGTTACCAGATCACGTGCTTATCCAGATAGTTCAACTGGTCCATGGGTTGTTTATTTTCAGCCCAAATCGAAACCTCTAAATGTTTGTCAGATTTCTGATGATCTGACGAAGCGATTCTCGGCCGTGACCGAGATAATTAAAGTCAGACCCAATAAACTTCGGGTCGTTGTGTCCAATCTCAAGCAAGCTAATGAGATTGCTGTCTCCCAGCTCTTTACTCTAGAATATAGAGTGTATATCCCAGCTCGGGGTATTGAAATTGAAGGTGTGGTCTCCGAAACGAGTCTGACCCCTGAGATCCTGTTGAAGCAGGGGGTTGGTCGATTTAAGAACCCTCTGCTTCAATCAGTCAAGATACTCGATGTGCGAAAACTAGGCACAGTATCGATCACTAAGGGCGAAAAAAAGTTTACACCGTCAGACTCGTTTCGCGTAACCTTCTCTGGCTCAGCCCTCCCTCAATACGTCGAGTTGGGAAAACTTCGGCTACCTGTGCGATTGTTTGTACCTCGGGTCATGATCTGCCAGAAATGCCAGCAGATGGGACATACGACCTCCCATTGCGGCAATAAAGCGCGCTGCTCCAACTGCGGGGAGAAGCATGAGGATGGCGCGTGCCCAGACAGCACACCTAAATGCGCTTTTTGTAAAGGAACTCCTCCTCATGCTCTCTCATCGTGCCCGGCGTACAAACAACGCGGGGAAAAATTAGAACGTTCGCTGAAACAGCGTTCAAGGCAATCTTTTGCTGAAATGGTGAAAAAAGCCTCACCATCACCCGATGCCAATACAAATCCCTTTGCTCCTCTGTCAGATGACGAGTCTGACTTTGATTCGGCTGAAGAGGGAACATCGTTCACCCAGGGTGGCCACACAATCTTAATTTTCAAATTCCCGCATATTTCCCGCATTTTTCCCGCATTTTTTCGAAATTTTCCCGACTTTTAAAATGTGTAAATAAAGGTTGGATTAATAGATATTTTTGAACTTTTTGAAAAGTTTTTTAATCTGGAATGCTTCTTACTTGTTTCAATTAGGCAAAATGACAGATAGCAGCTGCAAATCGGGCTTCTTGCGTATTACGTAACCAGCTTTGGTCTCGTATATTGAAAACGAGAACAAAAATCGCTCCATATAAGTCATTGTTCTTTCAAGTTTCTAGAAGCATAAACATTGGATAAAAATAGTAAAGCATTGAAGTTTTTCGAGTACAAAATGATGCAGTTTACACTCGGTGTGAATTCAAATCATGTATGACTCAGATACTGGGTGCAAAACATTTTGTTAATGCATCCTTAATGACGAGCTCCACGAAATTTACAATTGAGTTGATTCAGAGAACGGCCGGTATGGTTTGTTTATTTGCCATACGCTGTGAAAGCACACAAAAATCCCTCCAAGAGCAAGAGAAATAAAGAAATAAACATCGCTTACAACACACAAAGACATAAATGTAATATACACCAGCAATAGCGTTGACGCCGTTTGCCTCCCACGTACCTTTTTATTATTGATACATTTTTAAACAAAATCTTTAGTCAGTCAAGTTTAATAATATATTTCTTATATTTCTAAAACCCGCAAGTATCTACACTCACTTTTGAAGCATTTTGATTTGCTCATCAATGCACGCTGCATCCCTCTGGGCATCGGCCAAAAGCTTAAGTTTCTTTGCCTCAAGCTCCTTTGCTGTTCTATCTGCTTCTCTCTTCATTCTCGCTTCCTTTTCTTTCAAATCTCCTTCACTTTTTTGTGCTGTCAGCGACTCGCCGTATTTGACACGTGCGTTGCGTGCATGTTGTATCAAGGACTTCGTGATTTCAACGTCGTTGACAGTTCCAGCGGTCGTTATGGCATCGTAGACAATTCTCTGAGCTACCAAACTTTTTTCAGTTTGGTTCACAACCAGACACTTTTCATTTATCGAAAATCCTCGCTCCATCGTCGCATTTCCGTGCGACAGGATCAGCACCTTTTTTACAAATAATGTCAAATTTGACAGCTCCTTTTTGGAATGAACAATCAGTTCTAGCCAAAATTTGTCCAAACGCTGTTCTTTTCTCCGGAATCCGGCGAGCAATGTCTTTGAAGATGGCATCGAGCACAGCTGCTCCAAATTCATCTTTTATTTTGTCAGCAACTGGAGCGCTTAGATGATCCTTATCCACGAACGTTTCCAGACACAGCTCCAGACGCTTTTTAGCTATGTCCATGAAGTGAGTTATAACATCAGGGTTAATGCAGGAGACGTAACGCGTTAAAGGGGTATGTTAATGGAGATTTGTTAAGTAGTTTCTTCAAAAAACCACAATAAAAAGATCGACAGTCGTTGCGAAATGCCAAAACGTCTTTGTCGGAAATTTTTGCGAATTCTCGTGCTTTCTTGATTGCCGATTTAGAGGCAAACCCGATATCTACATTAAGAGCCGGCAGAAGATTGCTCTCCGTCAATTCTATTTCAATTAACGATTTTGCTTTGACTGTCAGGCGCTCGGGCTTAACAATTTTCTCCATAGCGGCTCTAACTAGTCCCGTCAAATCGTCGAAAAGAAACGGAGCCATAGGAGATTCGGTCTGGTATTCCTTCAAAAACGACTCGACCATTGCTGCAGACGTTATGACAAAGTTAAGCTTTGGTCCCAGCATTTTATCGTCTACCGCATCAGCCACAATAACGAATACTTTTGATCGAAATACCGACAAAAAGCTCCGTTTGAAATTCGGATGGCTTTCCTTCAGCTTTCTTTCTTCCTGCTTCCTGACTTCGTCCACATATCGTCTCAAATGGGGCAACATTTGCAGCGCTCTTCTAGCAACTTGTTCATTTTCCACCCAACGAACTTCGCAAAATTTCAATGGAAAAACTGCTGAACCTGAAAAAAAATCACGATTTAAAACCTTTCTTAAGCTCTCCATATGTGATTCTAGTGATCAAAAATATCGTCATGCATCAATTGGTCGACATTTTATAATTAGTCTTTTTAACAGGGGTTAAAAAATATTTGTCTATTATAAAAAAATAGACTGAGACTTTATGGTATTTTTAAAAATGCCAGCAGTGTTACCGCCCCGTGTTGGCGGAACTTATGAAGCATATGAAAAGAAGAAAGAAATGTAAACAACTTGCAAAGATAATTTTAGCACTAAAATTTACAGTAATGCAATCAATGGCGATGTTTCAATCATAAGGATCACCTAAGAAGTTCCAGTCAAATAAATTAAATCAAAAAGTAAGTCATGTCCGAAATCTCACCTGTCACAGCCGTGTAGTCAGATCTTCTAAGCGGTACGTTTTTAAACAGGCTGAACAAAGCCAGAAGAAAATGATCCACATGCCAATCTGTATGTCTTAGCCCCTCTTTGAAGGAATTGTGTACGACGTGCAAGCCGCAGCTACCGATGTTAAGGACTTCAAAGTCAGGGCTGGCTCGCAGATCCCTGATTTTCCCAGTGAGTTCTTTGAACGCTTTCCAGTTGACAGCCGGGCCATCCATTGAGCACTGAGTTATCTTCTTCAACAATGCTGGATTTGCAGAAAAACATTGTTTCATTCCGTTAATTAGATCGTTGGACTGAGTAGATGACAAAAATGCTGACCCAAGATATCTCGCTTCTACTTCATTCGTCTTGGGGTTCCAGAATCGGACTCCGATATCCATTTGTTGCCGTTGAACTATTTTATTGAGCGTTTCATCAAATCCAATGACGAATTCCGTGCAATCCTGTAGTGTATGCAACAGTTCGTTGGTAATGTAGGGAGCGATTCCGAAGGTGATTAGGTAACTAATCTTTGTTCGCCCCAATTCCATTCGCGCAGCAATTTCGCTGTCCGGAAACATTTTCTTGAAAATCTTCGTATCCGCACCTGCACTGCGGTAAGAGCTGTGGGTGTATATGGTTTCCAGAGCCCATATAATTTCGGCCGTGATAACCTGTTCCTTCAGAACGAACATTTTCAAGACGCCAGAAGAACCACTGTGCTGCTGTGCTGACGACGTGCTCGAAGAATGATTAGGTGGAGCTGAAAATGTGTTTTCGATGGTTGAAAATTCTTCATCTTTCGATTCTGAGCTTGCAGAATTCGAAGTATCTAAAAAAGAGTTACATTTGATTATTAATTTCCCATATAAACAGACTATTTTCTTTGTAATCATTCAAAAGGTTTCACAGTAATGATCAATTTATAGTTTGCAAAATGAAGCTAAATTAAACCCGTTGACGTAGTTTTAATCGATTCAATGAAATAAATAATCATAACCGTTATACAGAAGGAAAATTACTTTAAACCAATGAACCCTTTCTTGTCTAAGATATTGTAAACAATAAAACAGCTTTTCCACAAAAAGTACTTGAGCATGATTGTTCAAATTTATAGAAATTTATCAATAGCCATTTTTAAGTTTTTGAGCTTAAAAACATGTTCCAAAAATTTCTTTACAGTATTATTCAAATTGTTTTCTGGTTGAATTTTACAAGAAATTGTTGGTGCTCTATACACACCGTGGATAAAGAAGGGTTCAATACAGCGGATTGATCTTTTTATTAACAAAAATTAAATGGTTACTGAAATCAAACGTGCAGTTACACCTTTTGAATAACATTTGATTTCGTGGCTATAATTACCTTCGTTGGCTGGTGTCTTCGAGGTGGAAAAAATACTAATTTGGAGGTTAGTACGCCGAAGGTTGATCTCCCGCTGATGACCTTTTCCTTTCTCGTGGCTAGCGAAGGCAACTCGGCCCATAGAATTAATTTTGAAACTGCGGTTGCACCACTTGCATCGTGCCGATCCGGAGTCCTTGGATCTGCGGTAGACCATGGATACTGCTCTTCGTATCTTGTGGAGTAAGTAGTCGATCGCGCACTATTTGCCATTGTCACAAGTTAATTGATGTTTTCTAAACAACTGAAACACATCAATGACAGAAACTGAATGATGATTTTACTAAAATTTTAGGATAGACTGTTGTTTTCTCTTTCAATGAGCTACTGCTACTGCAGAATGAAAGAGTAAGCAATATATCTAGCTCTGTTGGACAATGTGCGCTATTCGCACGCAGAACAATAAAGAATAGAAGAGAAAACATGCTCATCGGCCTGACCGTCGCGCTCTGAACAAAGGTTCGAGCCCGACGGTCGGGCCGATGAGCTACGCGATTTCTCAGTGGGTCGGTAAAGCGAATGACATAATTAATCAAAAACGGCAACAGTGTTGTGCGAACTATGATTACTCTGGTTTGCCGGAAACGAACACAGATTCTACCCAAATCATCAATTTGAAAAAGGTGTGAGCATGGCTCCTGCCATATGTCAAAAATTTCCCGATGGATTTGGAAATTCCCGACTTTTTCCGCATATTTCCCGATGACTTTGGATTCCCGCATTTTTCCCGCATTTCCCGATTTTCCCGAGGTGTGGCCACCCTGCCTTTCCGGAAGGTGCTTCAAGGAAGCGAAGACGCGTCCGCCCACGGAAAGTTGCTGAAAAGAAGCCCGAGACCAGCTTGCCTAATTCAAGGAAAGGTGGAAAAAGGAAAATCCTAATCCACCTGGTTTTCGTACTACTAACTACACCCAGGACTTTCCATCTCTCCCGGGGACATCCAAAACCCCTGAAGTCCCAATTTTAAGAACAAAAGCCCCTCCTCTAGTGGGCTGTTCTCATTTGATGACATTGCTGAAGGTATCTTTAAGTACCTCGAAATTTCTGACCCTCTCAAAAGCATTGTTATGGCAATGCTTCCCACTGTGAAAACTTTTTTGCAGAAATTAACATTAAAGTGGCCCATCCTTGCAGCTATCATTTCCTTCGATGGATAATTTTCCAAATGAGGTCGGGGATTTGATCACTGTTCTACAGTGAAATTGTCGAAGTTTGATTCCTAAATAGGAATCTTTAAATTTTTAGCTCACACTACCGGTTGTGATGCATTCGCTCTTTGTGAAACATGGCTCTCTTCCGAAATCTATCTTCCGATTCATGATTTCAATATTATTCGTCTTGATCGTGAGGATTCACGTGGAGGAGGAGTACTTTTGGGGATCAAAAGTGCTACTCCTTCTATAGAGTGAATTTTCCTCCAATTCCAGGTGTTGAAGTTGTCGCATGTCAGGCTGTTATTAAAAATAAAAGCCTTTGCATTGCTTCCGTTTATATTCCTCCAAGAGCCTCCATTAACCGAAAACAACTCTCAGATGTTTGTTCGGTTCTTCCTGCTCCGCGGTTGGTCATGGGAGATTTTAACTCTCACGGTACAGGCTGGGGAGAACTGTACGATGACAACCGGTCTTCCCTGATATATGACCTCTGTGACAACTTCAATATGACAGTTCTTAACAATGGAGAAGTAACACGTTTGGCTGGTACATCCTCAGTTGGCAGTAGATTAGACCTCACACTTTGTTCGAATTCATTATCGTTGGATTGCACATGGAATGTGATTCAAGATCCCCACGGTAGTGATCACTTGCCCATAAAAATTTCGGTTGCCACCGGGTTCAATCCGTCGAAATCTGTTAACGTCACGTATGATCTTACCCGTCACATCGATTGGACAAAGTTTAGGACAGCAGTAGATGAAGCCGTAACGACGGTAGAAAGGCTTTCACCGCTGGAGGAGTATAACTTCCTCTCCAACCTGATCTTAGACAGCGCGCTTCAAGCTCAAACTCGACCAGTTCCAGGAACGTCATCTCGCAGGAAACCTCCTTCTCCATGGTGGCATCAGCAATGCACCGAGGTTTACCGTAAAAGTCCGACGCGTTTAAAGTTTTCCGTAGACGTGGAACACCTGAGCACTTCGAAGTATACACGGCTCTCGAACGCGAACTTAAGAGCCTCATCAAGGCCAAGAAACGCGGTTACTGGCGAACATTCGTGAACGGGCTATCGCGCGAAACGTCGATGAGTACTCTTTGGAACACGGCGCGAAGGTTGCGTAACCGAACTACGAACAACGAGAGCGAAGAGTACTCGGACCAATGGATCCTCAAGTTCGCGCGAAAAGTTTGTCCAGATTCTGTGCCGGCACGGATGATTCCTCGCGAAACCACGAATTCGATAGATGAGATTAGCCAACCCTTTTCAATGGTAGAGTTCTCTCTCGCACTCCTTTCATGTGGCAATACGGCTCCAGGCGCTGATAGGATCAAGTTCAACTTGCTCAAGAACCTCCCAGACGTCGCGAAGAGGCGCATGTTGAACTTGTTTAATCAGTTTCTAGAACTCAACATTGTACCGGATGATTGGAGACGGGTGAGAGTTATTGCCATTCAAAAACCTGGTAAGCCCGCGTCCGACCACAACTCCTATCGACCCATCGCGATGTTATCCTGTATTCGAAAGTTGTTGGAGAAAATGATCCTTTTCCGTCTGAACAAATGGGTTGAGACGAACAACCTGCTTTCAGATACTCAATATGGTTTCCGTAGGGGTAAGGGAACGAACGACTGTCTCGCGTTGCTTTCCACGGATATTCAGTTAGCTTTTGCTAAAAAAGAGCAAATGGCTTCTGTATTCTTGGACATAAAGGGGCTTTTGATTCAGTATCTGTTGAAGTTCTTTCAGATAAACTCCACGCTTGTGGCTTTTCACCATTAATGAATAATTTTTTGTACAATTTGCTGTCAGAGAAACATATGAGCTTTTCTCATGGAACCTCTACAGCTTCACGATTTAGCTTACATGGGTCTCCCCAGGGATCATGTTTAAGCCCCTTTTGTATAATTTTTATGTCAAAGACATTGACGGTTGTCTAAGTGACAACTGTACGTTGAGACAACTTGCAGATGACGGCGTAGTGTCTGTCACGGGACCCAATGGGGTCGATCTGCAAGGACCCTTACAGGATACCTTGGACAATTTGTCTACTTGGGCTCTAGAGCTAGGTATCGAATTCTCTACGGAGAAAACTGAGTTGGTAGTTTTTTCTAGGAAGCATAACCCAGCACAACCGAAGCTTCAAATTTGGGGTAAGCCGATAGCTCATCCCTAGTAGCACACTTGTTGCCATTTGGTTGAGAAAACATAAATATGACTTGCTAAGTCATAATCAAGTTATTACAACTACTTATGACCATAGTGTGCTACTTGGGATTCTATGTCATTTAAATATCTTGGGGTCTGGTTCGATTCAAAGTGCACCTGGAGATCCCATATTGAGTATGTGAAGCGAAAGTGCCAGCCAAGGATCAATTTTCTCTGCACAATTACCGGAAGCTGGTGGGGAGCTAATCCACAAGATCTTCTAACGTTGTACCGGACAACGATTTTGTCGATTATGGAATACGGTAGTTTTTGTTTTCAGTCAGCGGCTCGGTCGCACATCATCAAACTGGAACGTATTCAGTATCGGTGTCTTCGTATCGCGTTAGGTTGCATGCACTCGACTCACACCATGAGTCTTGAAGTGCTGGCTGGCATGTTGCCACTCTCGGATCGGTTTACAGAATTATCTCTCCGGCTCCTCACCAGGTGTGAAGTTACGAACCCCCAGGTGATCGAAAATTTTGAGAAGCTCCTTGAGTTGAATCCTCAAACCCGCTTCATGACCTTGTACCATTTGTACATAACACAGGATGTCAGCCCTTCGCCGAACATTTCCAATCGTGTTTGCTTCTCCGATTTCGACAATTCGGTTCATTTTGATTTATCCATGAAGCAGGAGCTTGTGGAATCCCAGAGCATCATCGTCCTATGATTGCTCCGGTGATATTTGCTGCAAAGTTTGGCCAAGTTGATTCCACTAAATCGTTCTTCACTGACGGATCTTTGATAGAGGAGTCAGCAGGCTTTGGTATATTTAATGAAATTTATAGCGCCAACCGTAAACTTCAAGCTCCTTGTTCCGTGTATGTCGCTGAATTAGCGGCAATACATTTTACGCTAGAAATTGTTGCCTCATTACCACCGGATCAGTACTTCATTTTCACGGATAGTCTCAGTTCTATAGAGGCTATTCGCTCCTCGAGGCCGGTAAAGCACTCCTCGTATTTTCTCATGAAAATACAGGAGCTTCTAAGTGCTTTATCTTCGCGTTATTTTATCATCACCTTCGGGCAAGAAGGCGGATCATGAAGCCGGCACTTAAACTCCTGTGTTGAAGATCATCCTCCTTATCAATGTATGATGAAATATTTGGCGTGATATCTCCTGAGCCGTTATCTTGACAATTGTGTCTGGCCTATGGACGAATTACGCAGATGTAAAACCCAAATGTAAATGACATAGAAATCCCAATGTACATATGGTCATCATCAGTTAGCCAATAGCACTGACAACAGAGTCATGGCGCAGATAATGCATCGATATGTAAACGTAAACCAGACGTTGAATCAACAGAAATGAACATCGATAGCCACAGAAATAGCAGTAATCCGTGGAAACAACGTTCAGGCTCGTGGCAGACGTTATTCTTCAGGCAGTCCTTGACGGTCGAACTGAAATGACAATGCCCGTCATCAATGTTGAGTTCTGCGCTGATTAAAGCAAACTGAGCGTAGCACACGCTTCACGGCGATATCGGCGCCTGGTGATGAAGAACTCGACGAGTTGACTAATATATCGAATTCTGCGAAGTCGTGCCGACATGGACAGGCTTCCATGGTCAATGAAATTGCATCAACGCCTGCATTAAAGCGATGAAGCTTCTTATGGATTCACATCAGGCTGAAACAAACGCATCGGTAAACCTCGGTGCACCTTGTGTGATATTTGAAAGCGGAAGAGGCGATTCACGAAATACGCAATCTAAACATTCAATCGTGTGTGACAGTGTGGCAACCGTGAAGTCATCAATGAATAATGTCCACATGGCGCTCTCCATTGATAGGAAACTGTCATATTGAAAGTTGTCACGGGGTCTGGAACTATTTATCCCCGTAATCAAATCTCCATGATATTGTATTTTCTGGTAATGAAATGCTGGAAGAATCCTCAAACGGCTATCTATGTGACTTTGACGCAACGCTGCTGACATCAGTATCAGGTAACGCGCGATCTCCACGCGATGGGCAATGTGAATCATGGAAGAAATATTTCAGTAAAGCCCAAGACTGGAATCAGGCCTCGTAATGACGGAGAAGAATATCCGTGAAGAATAATTGCCTATGAACCGAACTGCTGAAAACACTGCAGTGTAACAATACTGAGTCCCTAAATCAGGTGCAACAAACGTATAATTTGGCAGGAGAACAATTCCCAGAAAATCCTGATTAATCCTTTTTTCCGCAGCAAATGAGTGGCCCTAAACCTGAAACCGGAAGTAATAATCAGTCAATGCGGAAAGAATCAGTCTGATTGATTTGGGTATGATTCTCCGACACTAGAGCAATCATAGTTCACTCCGTTACGTTAATATGTCACACCGACCCGCTGAAAAACGTATCGGCCCGACCGTCGGGCTCCGGTTGAGCGATGTGAATGAAGCTCTCTTTTCTTTTCTGTGCAGTATTTACTGCGTGCAGTAAACACAGAGGCAAATATGTACTTTCTTTCATTCTGCTGCAACTCATTAATCTAAGTACCGTCATTGATCGGTATCGGTGTTCTTCCCCCTCGATCTACATCCCAGGACACGTCGGCTACGTGCTGGTTTCAAATTAGCAGTTACTGTACAGAAAAAGTCACAATAGTAGCATTTTTCCTCATTCTGCAATCAATGTTGATATTACGTTTATTTCGTAACCATTGAGCCACTGATTATCAATCCGCTGTCTTCATCACGGTGTACGTAACACAAAATTCAACCAGCCAATTCAACAATTTTGGAACGTAAACAAATGGCAGTGATGCCTATGTAACAATCATACGATGAAGCTGCAGCGATTTATTATCTTGGAGAAAGTTCATTGACTGCCATGATGACCTTCGTTAGTCGATTAAACTTCAGCTGTAGCTTCATTTGAAGCAAATTGATCGTACCCTGTGAGCCTTTGGTACTATAATTAACTCAGGCAGATACTTCTCTCAGATATCCACTATCATTCTTCGTACGTCTTGGCGTCTTGAAATGTTCGTTCTGAGGCTATCACACCCTTCTGAAACAGCTCTTTACGAATACTTGATGCAGATAAATTGAAAATTGACACCATGTGAGACGAACAGATATTCGGAACCCTATCCTGCAATTTGTTATGCAAGTTGATTTGAAACCTCAATGAATAGTTCAACGGCTCGTTATCAGTCCAGTGCCCCAAGACAATGAAAGCAGCGAATAAACCTCAATGGAATGTGGCTGTTTTCTGGAAATCAACGCGGCCTTCAGTGTCTTCCTTTAATCAGGGATCTACGTACAACGGATGCAACATCGGCACATCTCCCCTGAAGACATATATTTGAACGTAATGGTATCGTACCTTCTTGTTGCCATTCCCGGCTGTATGACGATTTGGTACATTTGACAGATTTCAAGTGTATCGCCGTGCATTATATAATTTTAGTGCTACTTTGCGATTTTCTTTCATGGCCTGTATGCTAAAGTTATAACACCAACGTACAAATACAACAAGTCTCAGTCATACATAATAACAGCTATTTTTAACACGAACTAATAAATGATATAATTTTAAATCGTATTTTTCAGGTTCAATTGGTGCGTATATTGGACGAAATCGATAGGAAAGAAGATTTCAACGGAATGACGATGCGGCCAGACATGGGATAAGCACCTTTTCAGTCTCATGTCCAACCGACATTTGACAATACGCATGAACATAGCGGGCTGCCAAATAGCAATATTATCGGCTGCTAATCATGCAGCTGATCTGAAGCCTTCTCCATTGGCAGCGCGGGCCATCATACTGACATAATAAACTTTGTTTATTGTTCATTCATTGTAAAGATAATAACGCGGAACGTCTGCTGATGTACGAGCGTCAATAAACACGTGTAAATCCTTATGACTGGAAAATAATAAAGTAATTAATCACGCAGTTTCTATATGATAAATGACGACTATAATCATATAAAGGTACGATGGAAGACGGCAACAACGATGACGTTATGGCTGATGTTCTTGATGCTACAGCGTGAAGTGAATATGTTTACCAATATGATGAATTCTGTCCTCGAAACTTCAATGTTGCTCACAAAACTAATATGATGCATGTGATTCCTAGCATTCTTTTCAAATTTTCAAACGAAAAATAATTAAACTAATTGTTTCAGGTAACATTCTTCGGGCTGATTCACGCTGCTGTGGGCGCATATATCTGAGCTGGCGCGGGAAGATCATGTGTCCCATCTGCTGACTCTGGAGGAATCACGCAGGTAATAGTTCCCAACTCGACATGACGTTGTAGGCACTGTATATGCTGATATGTACATCTGACGACCAGCCTAACAGGGATGATATTTCGTGAAACGGGAACAACTCATTAACTAACAGATGATCTAGTCTCGATCTGACGTATCAGCACTCGTCCGTCATCCATCTGACAGAAGGACTCGGTGAACTGTAAATAAATGATCTATGAGGCCTCATCATTTCGTGCCACAGATGATTCGTGCGCGATAAATCCTCCATGGCATGATGAATATCACTGGCTCACAGATAAACAAACAAACCTGAAACCATAGCTAAGGCTAAATTCACTCTCACACACATATCAATGCCACACTCACACACACACCCATCATGCAAAACCCCATCTTATATCTGAATCTACGTGCTGTAAACATTGATCGGCACTCACTGGCGCTGCGGGACAATATGACAAACTAGACAGTACTGTGTCGCGACAGGCAAAAGAACAGTATCGTAAATAATACTGGTATGAAATAACAAATGAAACAATTTATTCAGGAATAGGCCTGTTGTATCGACATCCCTACTCACGTCAACCTGTATTGCCCCATTGTGAGACTCACTGATGGTCTGACACGACAAGTTATGTTCGCTCTTGCATGGCGTCGATGATCAATAATTTCTGCATTGACGATCCCAACCCATGACTGCTGTCCATCGGGTGATGGATGAAATTGAATTGACAACTGGCTGCGTCTGGAACCGGTAAGTGTCTCCGCAGCAAAACGTCGTGTGACTAACTAGCTCTTTTCTCTTTTTTGACTTGCACAAATGTAATTGATGGCTATTCATTAGATAAATCTGCTTCCTCTCAGCGTGAAAACAACAACAGACCTAAACATGCTATGAAGGCCTAAGCTGCTGCAGCCCTCGTGCAATCAACAGAGCTGTTTCAGGGCTTCAACTCGATGGTAATACAGATAATCATTTGACGAAGTTCTTCATTTGACTTCTCCCTTCTGATATACTAGTCGGCAATCAACCTTCTGTGTGTTAGCCAATGACCCAACCTGCTCGTGAATCAATTATTACTATAGGTAGGAATATCTGATGATCAGTAACAAGCACTGGCTCCATCTCTGGTTCTCTGCTGTCGTATGATTCTGGCATGGCAGTTTCTGCACTGATTTCTTGTGTTTATGTTTTTATCGCAGTTTCGTCTTCAAGTTCGGCCAGACGTTCATCTGCTGTAGGAATGCAGATTGATATCAATCCCACAGATTTTCTGGCAAGTAACAGTTCTGTTTCAGACACGTTCCATGCGGAAGGTAAACTATTCAATATCATGGTGATCAATAGTGAAGCACCTTGACAACATGGAGCCTTTCTATACACCTCCTGCAGCAGTGTTGTATGTGATAACATTGGGTAAAAATCCTTGTTTTCACACTTCATTGCTGTCAGTAACCACTATTACCTGGCTGACAGATAGCTACGCTCGAAGGTAATCGGTGATATTGAATCCTTGTTTGTAAGTAGTGTATTATGTTGTGTGCATTTCATACTTCTCTTCTGGCTGATCAGCATTCATTAAATTCTCCTCCACCGTATCGGCATCAAGTTCTTGTCA
>JASCZW010018953.1:0-14550 GCA_034211315.2 Aedes japonicus | reverse complement strand
CACTGGCAATAACCGAAAACGACATTTCACACTTAGAAAATTTTACAGAATTCGGTAATTTTTTACCGAACTTTCAACAGCTGAACGTTCGGTAATGCAATTTCCCGGATTTCGGTAAATTTGACCAGTTCCGGTATTTTTGACGTAGACTACGTCTTACGGCAAAGGGTAGGGTGTCAAATGAAAATCTAAAATTTTGCGACCGTCACGAAAAACCGTACGTTTTGTACGCGAATAACTCAAATAATCCACGATAGATTTACATGATTTCTTCTTCAATCGGTCGGAAATTTTACCGCGCTCCAATTCAATTGTCAAACATTTTTCGCAATCAATAGTAAACTATTGAAAATAACGCAAATATAAGGTGATGTCTTATAATGTCATTTTGCAGAGTAAATTTACCAAATTTCCTATCACAGATTTCAAATCGAAGCAAGGAACGTCTTGCATCATCTTCTTCTTCTTTGTGTTAGAGAGGGACTTTAACCAATCATGTCATTCGACTTTCCATGTACGTCTCGCACGCAGCTGAGAACGGCATAAAAGACACACTAGGAAAAAATTTGCCTCAGTCGTTTGGCACAATTCATTCCAGTTTGAACAAGCGACACGATCGGTCGTGTTTTTCGCACCCTCGCAGTAAAAGTTTTTCTCCCGTTTTCCCCTCGCCCGCTTTCTCGCGATTGCGTGTTCGGTTCACAACCTATCGCCTGCGCTTGCTCATCTTTTGGTGGTGGCAAAGCAGAAAAAGTGCTTCAAAGTTCGGATACATTTCCCGCTCGACCTATTGCTGTGGCAATGGGTCGAAAAAATCGACCAACGGTGACATCCGCTCCCGAAACATTACCGCAACCGGGCAGCTCAAGCGGCTGCGCCGCGATGACGCCGATCCAGTGGATCGCAACGCTCGTCTACTAGCGAGCAATCAATTCGCCGTGCTTCCGATCCAGGAGGTGCCGAAGAAGGTGAAGGTTCCCCGCTCTTCACGACGTCAAAGGACATTGCTGCACTCAGGACCGAGCTTGCAGCTATCAAAATCCATCCGCTGTACAAGCTGTGCAGTAATGGAATTAAGGTGATGTGCTCGACGGAGGCTGACTACCGTGCTGTCGGCGCTCACCTAGTCGCGAAGAAACATGAGTTCTACACTCACGACGCGCCCGGAAGCAAGCCAATGAAGGTGATTCTGCGTGGCCTTCCAGAACTCACACCGGAGTCAATCTTCGCCGAGCTGCAAGCGGTGGCACTGAAACCTCAAAAGGTGTTTCCCATCAGGCGCCAACAACATCGGAAACTACCGGGACCAACTCTATCTGGTCCACCTTGTGAAGGGATCCGTCACGATGGCGGAGCTGATGAAAACACGGGCCCTTTTCGACGTCATCGTCGAGTGGGACCGGTATCGTCCGAGACAGCACGACGTGACGCAATGTGGCAACTGCCTTGCGTTCGGCCATGGAACTCGCAACTGCCACATGAAGCCGCGATGTGGCAAGTGTGCCGGAGCCCACAGTACCAACGATTGTGCCCCGATGGAAGAAGGTGCGGTACTGAAGTGCGCAAATTGTGGCGCAAACCATGAGTGCAGCAATCGTACCTGCCCCAAACGTGCTGAATTTTGGCGATCCGCAAGAAATCATCTACCAAGTCTCGGCCTGCTCAACGCCGTCCACCACCTCCGATGAACGAGGAGAATTTCCCGTCGCTTCGGTATCAGGTGCCAAACCTACCACCGATCCCATTGAATCACCGCCAAGCAAACCGCCCGTCAGCTTCCGTCCATCATCGTTTCGCGGCAGCCGCCGCCGCCCCCAACCCGACTCCTCCTCCAGGCTGGGGCAATGCGAGTCGCAGTACTTTCACGCAACCACCCGTCGATGAACAGCTCTACAACTCGGAGCAAATGGTGGAGTTCGTGCAAGAGCTCTATCGCCAACTACGTTCCTGCCGCTCAAGGAGGAACAGCTCAAAGCCGCCACATCCGTGACGATGACGTTCATTACTAAGTATGGACCGTAAACACACCATAAACATCCTAAATTGGAATGCTTGTTCCATCCGGAACAAAACAGTAGAAGCTCGGTGACTTCCTTAACAGGAAGGCCATCGACATCGCCATCGTCACCGAGACACACCTCAAACCGGAAATCAGCATATTCATCCCTGGATACCGGATTGTGCGACTGGATCGTAGCGGCTCTAGTGGAGGAGGAGTTGCGATTGCCCTGCGCTACAACATCAACTGCCATCTGCTTCCGAGCTTTCAGCTGCAGACTATCGAAGCCATCGGAGTCGAAGTCGAAACTGCCGTCGGCCCAATCACCATCATCGCGGCCTATTGTCCCAAGCAAGCCAGTACCAACAACGGAACAACAACGGCCCTACGAAACGACATCCGTAAGCTAACTCGAGGCAGAGGCAGTTCATCATCGCCGGCGACATGAATGCGAAACACGAAACCTGGGGAACACCCGGCGGAATCGGAACGGAATTATTCTACAGGAAGACCTGGAAGAGGGACATTACACCGTCCTGGGCCCGGATACTCCCACCCGGTTGAGCCGATCCGGGGTCCATTCGACAATCGACATCTTCCTCACCAACATGGGGAACAACATCGCCCAGCCGGTAGTGCACCAGGAGCTCAGTTCGGACCACTATCCGGTGGTGGTCGAGAGTTGGGTCCTCGGTCAACCGGCATCGAATCACCAGACGGAACTATCATCGTGCCAGATGGGAGAGGTTCAGACAACACGTCGACAACACCGTCGATTTCAACGTGCACCCTCGAGTCGGTCGATGACATCGATCAACAACTGCAGTCCATCGAACAGGCGATCTCCCAGGCCCGGGAGCAACACATTCCAGCGATTGAACAGGTGAGCAACTCTGTACCCATTGATAGACCCACTAAAGATTTGATACAATTACGCAACGCCATACGGAGGCAGTACCAGCGAACTGGTTTACCAACTCTAAAACGTCACTGCAATCAAGTTTCTAAAATTATTAAGGCCAGAATGGTGGACCTTAGAAATAATGATTTCGCTGACAAAATTCGCTCTCTCCCAGATTGTGCTAAGCCGTTCTGGAAGATGACAAAAATTTTAAAAACTAAGCCAAGGCCCATTCCACCGTTGATCCCACTAGACGTCAATGACTCAAGGGATCGGTTGATAACACCTGCAGAGAAGGCTGCTGAAATAAGTCAACACTTCGTCAGTTCGCACAATCTCGGTCAAAACATCGTCAGTCCACACGAAGCTGCCGTTAGCGCGCTTATAACTAACATCGATCAAAGTCCTAACGACTTCTCCGAAGATTTGGAGATCTCAGCTGACGAATTGTTGGCTTATATCAAATGCTCAAAGAACATGAAGGCCCCAGGTTTCGATAACATCCTGAACTTGGAGCTCAAGCAACTGAGCCCCCAGTTCTATAACCATCTGGCGATGGTTTTCAATCATTGCCTCCGTCTTGGCTACTTCCCATCGTGCTGGAAGTCAGCCAAAGTCATCCCCATTCGGAAACCTGGGAAAGATTCTTCATGTTCCAGAAGCTACAGACCAATCAGCCTTCTCTCAGGTCTATCTAAACTGTTTGAGAAAGCGATCCACCGTCGGCTCCTAACATCTGCTGACGAGCTCAATATCCTGTTGGATGAGCAGTTCGGTTTCCGGCATGGTCGCTCAACAGTCCATCAACTTAATCGAGTCATGAACATCCTCAGGCGGAACAAGTCTGTTTCGAAAACATCCGCTATGGCCCTTCTCGATATCGAGAAGGCCTTCGATAATGTGTGGCATGATGGCTTGGTGTACAAGCTCAAGCGATACAATCTTCCAATCTTCCTGGTGAAGATTATTAAAATTATCTCTCTGACAGGACATTCCGTGTTTCGTTGCATGGTGCAGTTTCCGGTAGTCAGGAGATCTCCGCCGGTGTTCCGCAGGGAAGTATATTAGGTCCACTTCTGTTCAATCTATTCACCTCGGACATACCCCGCTCCCTGAAAATGGATCTCTATCGTTGTTCGCCGATGATACCGCAGTCGTCCACAATGGTAGGGTAATAAGAGCGCTTGCCGCGAAACTGCAGCGAAGCCTGAATGTTCTGTCAGAATACTTCACTGAATGGAAGATTTGTATCAACGCAGCGAAAACCCAGGTCATCCTGTTTCCACACTCTAATTCTCCCAGACTTGTCCCGCCTGAGAATTGTAAAATAAGCCTGAACAACACAACGGTGGAATGGACCAAATCAGCTGTCTATCTTGGTGTCACTCTAGACAGCAAGCTTATTTTCAGGGATCAGGTTGACAAAACTGTCACAAAATGTAATACTCTGTTGAAACTACTGTACCCATTGATCAACAGAAGGTCTACATTATCCCTTAAAAATAAGCTTGCTGTCTACAAGCAAATTATACTTCCGGTCATCGAGTATGCAATGCCAATCTGGGAGAGTTGTGCAAAAACACATCTCCTGAAACTTCAGAGCGTACAAAACAAGTTCCTCAGGATGATGATGAACACCCCTCCGAGGACAAGAACATCCGAGGTCCACCGTCTGGCCGAGATAAAAATGCTCGACGATCGCTTTAGTGAGTCTATCAATCGGTACAGGGCACGCTGCCTAACATCGGATCACCAGATCATTCGGAATCTGGTTCCCCACCCTAGGATTTTAAATTGTAGTATCAGTTGTAGATTAGGTAGGTTATCAAAATTTAAAACTAACAATGCCCCAAGGGCCGAACTGAATATTTCATGTAAAAACATAAACATTTTTAAACACAACATACACAAACAATTAAACAAAGCTGAAGAGCCCAATGGGCTGAAACACTTAAGATGTTAAATTAGTATATAAAACAAACAATGAAAATAAAGATCAATTTTACTACTACTGTACGCCTCGCACGCAGCTGAGAACGGCGTAAAAGGCACACTTAGGAAAAATTTTGCCTCAGTCGTTTGGCAGCATTGAAGCTGTGCGGAGCTGGTCGCAGGGAGCTGGTCGCTGGGAGCCGGTCGCTGGGAGCTGGTCGCAGGGAGCTGCTTCAAGGCTCCAACAAACTGCACAATTTTCGAAGTCGCGGCGAAACAATCGCCACGAAGAGGTAAGATGGCGGCTTGCACAAAACCGACGCGATTGTGCGCCCTCATAATCCGCCATTTTGCCTCATCGCGACGATCGCTGCTTGGGAGAGCCTTGCAACTTACCACTACAGCTGCTACGTGACCATCAGCTGCCTCTGCACCAGCTCCGCTGCCGTACAAATGAAGGCTCCACCAAACTGCAGCAATTTTTTGCCACCGCGGCAGCGAAATCGCGGTGGAAAAATCGCCGCTGTGAGATTACATGGCGGCTTATGGGAGCGCACAAACCAACGCGATTAAAAACGCATCGCGTCGGTTTGTGCGCTCCCATAAGCTGCCACGTAATCTCACCGCGGCGATTTCGCTGCCGCGGTGGCAAAAAATTGCTGCAGTTTGGTGGAGCCTTCATTTGTACGGCAGCGGAGCTGGTGCAGAGGCAGCTGGTGGTCACGTAGCAGCTGGTGGTGGTAAGTAGCAAGGCTCTCCCAAACAGCGATCGTCGCGATGAGGCAAAATGGCGGATTATGAGGGCGCACAATCGCGTCGGTTTTGTGCATGCCGCCATATTACCTCTTCGTGGCGATTGTTTCGCCGCGACTTCGAAAACGCTGCAGTTTGGTGGAGCCTTGAAGCAGCTCCCAGCGACCAGCTCCCTGCGACCAGCTCCCTGCGACCAGCTCCCTGCGACCGGCACCCTGCGACCAGATCCCTGCGCTAGTAGTAAAATATGCTTTTATTTATCAGTTTTTTGTCGTATAAACTACTTTTACAGATTAAGTGTTTCAGCCCAATGGGCTCTTCAGCTTTGTTAATGAATTGTTTGTGTTTGGTGTGTTTAGTGTGTTTATGTTTTACATGAAATATTCAGTGCAGCCCTGGGGCATTGTTTGATAAAATTTGATAACCTACCTAATCTACAACTAAAACTACAATTTGAAAATCCTCAGGTGGAGAACCAGATTCCGGATGATCTGGTGATCCGATGTTAGGCAGCGTGCCCTGTACCGATTGATAGACTCACTAAAGCGATCGTCGAGCATTTTTATCTCGGCCAGACGGTGGACCTCAGATGTTCTTGTCCTCGGAGGGGTGTTCATCATCATCCTGAGGAACTTGTTTTGTACGCTCTGAAGTTTCAGGTGATGTGTTTTTGCACAACATCCCAGATTGGCATTGCATACTCGATGACCGGAAGTATAATTTGCTTGTAGACAGCAAGCTTATTTTTAGGGATAATGTAGACCTTCTGTTGATCAATGGGTACAGTAGTTTCAACAGAGTATTACATTTTGTGACAGTTTTGTCAACCTGATCCCTGAAAATAAGCTTGCTGTCTAGAGTGACACCAAGATAGACAGCTGATTTGGTCCATTCCACCGTTGTGTTGTTCAGGCTTATTTTACAATTCTCAGGCGGGACAAGTCTGGGAGAATTAGAATGTGGAAACAGGATGACCTAGGTTTTCGCTGCGTTTTCTCTGCAGGTGTTATCAACCGATCCCTTGAGTCATTGACGTCTAATGGGATCAACGGTGGAATGGGTCTTGGCTTAGTTTTTAAAATTTTTGTCATCTTCCAGAACGGCTTAGCACAATCTGGGAGAGAGCGAATTTTGTCAGCGAAATCAGTATTTCTAAGGTCCACCATTCTGGCCTTAATAATTTTAGACACTCGATTGCAGTGACGTTTTAGAGTTGGTAAACCAGTTCGCTGGTATTGCCTCCGTATGGCGTTGCGTAATTGTATCAAATCTTTAGTGGGTCTATCAATGGGTACAGAGTTGCTCACCTGTTCAATCTCTGGAATGTGTTGCTCCCGGGCCTGGGAGATCGCCTGTTCGATGGACTGCAGTTGTTGATCGATGTCATCTACCGACTCGAGGTGCACGTTGAAATCGACGGTGTTGTCGACGAGTTGTCTGGACCTCTCCCATCTGGCACGATGATAGTTCCGTCTGGTGATTCGATGCCGGTTGACCGAGGACCCAACTTCGACCACCACCGGATAGTGGTCTTAACTGAGCTCCTGGTGCACTACCGGCTGGGCGATGTTGTTCCCCATGTTGGTGAGGAAGATGTCGATTGTCGAATGGACCCCGGATCGGCTCAACCGGGTGGGAGTATCCGGGCCCAGGACGGTGTAATGTCCCTCTTCCAGGTCTTCCTGTAGAATAATTCCGTTCCGATTCTGCCGGGTGTTCCCCCAGGTTTCGTTTTTCGCATTCATGTCGCCGGCGATGATGAACTGCCCCTGCCTCCGAGTTAGCTTACGGATGTCGTTTCGTAGGGCCGTTGATGTTCCGTTGTTGGTACTGGCTTGCTTGGGACAATAGGCCGCGATGATGGTGATTGGGCCAACGGCAGTTTCGACTTCGACTCCGATGGCTTCGATATTCTGCAGCTGAAAGCTCGGAAGCAGATGGCAGTTGATGTTGTAGCGCAGGGCAATCGCAACTCCTCCTCCACTAGAGCCGCTACGATCCAGTCGCACAATCCGGTATCCAGGGATGAATATGCTGATTTCCGGTTTGAGGTGTGTCTCGGTGACGATGGCGATGTCGATGGCCTTCCTGTTTAGGAAGTCACCGAGCTCTACTGTTTTGTTCCGGATGGAACAAGCATTCCAATTTAGGATGTTTATGGTGTGTTTACGGTCCATACTTAGTAATGAACGTCATCGTCACGGATGTGGCGGCTTTGACTGTTCCTCCTTGGAGCGGCAGGATCGTAGTTGGCGATAGAGCTCTTGCGAACTACCATTTGTCCGAGTTGTAGAGCTGTTCATGGACGGGTGTTGCGTGAAGGTACTGCGACTCGCATTGCCCCAGCCTGGTGGAGAGTCGGTGGAGCGGCAGGATCGTAGTTGGCGATAGAGCTCTTGCACGAACTCCACCATTTGCTCCGAGTTGTAGAGCTGTTCATGGACGGGTGGTTGCGTGAAGGTACTGCGACTCGCATTGCCCCAGCCTGGTGGAGGAGTCGGGTTGGGGGCGGCGGCGGCTGCCGCGAAACGATGATGGACGGAAGCTGACGGACGGTTTGCTTGGCGGTGATTCAATGGGATCGGCGGTAGGTTTGGCACCTGATACCGAAGTGACGGGAAATTCTCCTCGTTCATCGGAGGTGGTGGACGGCGTTGAGCAGGCCGAGACTTGGTAGATGACTTCTTGCGGATCGGCAAAAATTCAGCACGTTTGAGGCAGGTACGATTGCTGCTCTCGTGGTTTGCGCCACAATTTGCGCACTTCAGTACCGCACCTTCTTCCATCGGGGCACAATCGTTGGTACTGTGGGCTCCGGCACACTTGCCACATCGCGGCTTCATGTGGCAGTTGCGAGTTCCATGGCCGAACGCAAGGCAGTTGCCACATTGCGTCACGTCGTGCTGTCGCGGACGATACCGGTCCCACTCGACGATGATGTCGAAAAGGGCCCGTGTTTTCATTAGTTCCGCCATCGTGACGGAACCCTTCTCAATGTGGACCAGATAGAGTTGGTCCCGGTAGTTTCCATGTTGTTGGCGCCTGATGGGAAACACCTTTTGAGGTTTCAGTGCCACCGCTTGCAGCTCGGCGAAGATTGACTCCGGTGTGAGTTCTGGAAGGCCACGCAGAATCACCTTCATTGGCTTGCTTCCGGGCGCGTCGTGAGTGTAGAACTCATGTTTCTTCGCGACTAGGTGAGCGCCGACAGCACGGTAGTCAGCCTCCGTCGAGCACATCACCTTAATTCCATTACTGCACAGCTTGTACAGTGGATGGATTTTGATAGCTGCAAGCTCGGTCCTGAGTGCAGCAATGTTCTTTGACGTCGTGAAGAGCGGGGGAACCTTCACCTTCTTCGGCACCTCCTGGATCGGAAGCACGGCGAATTGATTGCTCGCTAGTAGACGAGCGTTGCGATCCACTGGATCGGCGTCATCGTGGCGCAGCCGCTTGGAGCTGCCCGGTTGCGGTAATGTTTCGGGAGCGGATGTCACCGTTGGTCGATTTTACGACCCATTGCCACAGCAATAGGTCGAGCGGAAATGTTTCAGAACTTTGAAGCACTTTTTTCTGCTTTGCCACCACCAAAAGATGAGCAAGCGCAGGCGATAGGTCGCGAACCGAACACGCAATCGCGAGAAAGCGGGCGAGGGGGAAAAACGGGAGAAAAAACTTTTACTGCGAGGGAGCGAAAAACACGACCGATCGTGTCGCTTGGTAAAACTGGAATGTTGACTGACTGACTGAGGCAAAATTTTCCTTAGTGTTTGTTTTATGCCGTTCTCAGCTGCGTGCGAGACGTACATGGAAAGTCGAATGACATGATTGGTTAAAGTCCCTCTCTAACACAAAGAAGAAGAAGATGATGCAAGACGTTCCTTGCTTCGATTTGAAATCTGTGATAGGAAATTTGGTAAATTTACTCTGCAAAATGACATTATAAGACATCACCTTATATTTGCGTTATTTTCAATAGTTTACTATTGATTGAGAAAAATATTTGACAATTGAATTGGAGCGCGGTAAAATTTCCGACCGATTGAAGAAGAAATCATGTAAATCTATCGTGGATTATTGGAGTTATTCGCGTACAAAACGTTACGGTTTTTCGTGACGGCCGCAAAATTTTAGATTTTCATTTGACACCCTACCCTTGCCGTAAGACATAGTCTACGTCAAAAATACATGTTTCTTTCAAGCTTTGTACGACAATCCATAACATTGAGGACCTTTTCTATTTAGTAAATTTTATTGCCACTACCTGATTTCTTCTGATGGTTATTTGAACTAGATATTAAGGATAAAACGGGCATCAAAAAGCATTTGAATTGGCATTTACAGTAGCAGCATTTCGCAAACATCATTTTGTGGTTCCTCCTTTTGTGGTTTAAGAACAGATGCAAATTTCAATCAAACGGTCCGCTCCTTTATGTGGATCCAAGTAGACTTAAATTTACACGATTTTTTCTAAGAGTTTACTATAGCCAAATTTTGATAAAAAAAAACAGAACAATTAAACGAATGAGTGTGGTTTGAAATTGAGAAAAAAATGTTCAGATTGGTGTTAAAGCGAGATAAGAATTGCTAATCGACGGATTAATTTTGCATAGGCATCTCTATATTTCACCAGCTGCAAGAGAGATTCTCTCTCACTTACCCGTTCTTGACCCCTATGTACATACAGCTACCGGCAGACCGATCACTACCGATCGAGTCAGTTGTGTGGTACGTATAGAACTAGTAGAAACAAGATCAGTCAAAATTAATCGTCGCGGAGTAAACATCGTGTGTTTTAATAAATCAGTTTCAGTGTTTGCGAAAGGTATTTCAATCAAAACAAAAACTACCGACTGAAAACAAAAACTACCGTATTCCATAATCGACAAAATCGTTGTCTGGTACAACGTTAGAAGATCTTGTGGATGAGCTCCCCACCAGGTCCCGGTAATTGTGCAGAGGAAGTTGATCCTTGGCTGGCACTTTCGCTTCACATACTCAATATGGGATCTCCAGGTGCACTTAGAATCGAACCAGACCCCAAGATATTTAAATGACATAGAATGAGTTATCGGCTTACCCCAAATTTGAAGCTTCGGTTGTGCAGGGTTATGCTTCCTTGAAAAAACTACCAACTCAGTTTTCTCCGTAGAGAATTCGATACCTAGCTCTAGAGCCCAAGTAGACAAATTGTCTAAGGTATCCTGTAAGGGTCCTTGCAGATCGACCCCATTGGGTCCCGTGACAGACACTACGCCGTCATCTGCAAGTTGTCTCAACGTACAATTGTCACTTAGACAACCGTCAATGTCTTTGACATAAAAATTATACAAAAGGGGGCTTAAACATGAGTCCCTGGGGGAGACCCATGTAGCTAAATCGTGAAGCTGTAGAGGTTCCATGAGAGAAGCTCATATGTTTCTCTGACAGCAAATTGTACAAAAAATTATTCATTAATGGTGAAAAGCCACAAGCGTGGAGTTTATCTGAAAGAACTTCAACAGATACTGAATCAAAAGCTCCCTTTATATCCAAGAATACAGAAGCCATTTGCTCTTTTTAGCAAAAGCTAACTGAATATCCGTGGAAAGCAACGCGAGACAGTCGTTCGTTCCCTTACCCCTACGGAAACCATATTGAGTATCTGAAAGCAGGTTGTTCGTCTCAACCCATTTGTCCAGACGGAAGAGGATCATTTTCTCCAACAACTTTCGAATACAGGATAACATCGCGATGGGTCGATAGGAGTTGTGGTCGGACGCGGGCTTACCAGGTTTTGAATGGCAATAACTCTCACCCGCCTCCAATCATCCGGTACAATGTTGAGTTCCAAAAACTGATTAAACAAGTTCAACATGCGCCTCTTCGCGACGTCTGGGAGTTCTTAAGCAAGTTGAACTTGATCTATCAGCCCCTGGAGCCGTATTGCCACACGAAAGGAGTGTGAGAGAGAACTCTACCATTGAAAAGGGTTGGCTGATCTCATCTATCGAATTCGTGTTTTCGCGAGGAATCATCCGTGCCGGGACAGAATCTGGACAAACTTTTCGCGCAAACTTGAGGATCCATTGGTCCGAGTACTCTTCGCTCTCGTTGTTCGTAGTTCGGTTACGCAACCTTCGCGCCGTGTTCCAAGAGTACTCATCGACGTTTCGCGCGATAGCCCGTTCACGAATGTTCGCCAGTAACCGCGTTTCTTGGCCTTGATGAGGCTCTTAAGTTCGCGTTCGAGAGCCGTATATACTTCGAAGTGCTCAGGTGTTCCACGTCTACGGAAAACTTTAAACGCGTCGGACTTTTTACGGTAAACCTCGGTGCATTGCTGATCCCACCATGGCGAAGGAGGTTTCCTGCGAGATGACGTCCCTGGAACTGGTCGAGTTTGAGCTTGAAGCGCGCTGTCTAAGATCAGGTTGGAGAGGAAGTTATATTCTTCCAGCGGTGAAAGCCTTTCTACCGTCGTTACGGCTTCATCTACTGCTGTCCTGAACTTTATCCAATCGATGTGACGAGTAAGATCATACGCGACGTTGACAGATTTCGACGGATTGAACCCAGTGGCAACCGAAATTTGTATGGGCAAGTGATCACTACCGTGGGGATCTTGAATCACATTCCATGTGCAATCCAACGATAATGAATTCGAACAAAGTGTGAGGTCTAATCTACTGCCAACTGAGGATGTACCAGCCAAACGTGTTACTTCTCCATTGTTAAGAACTGTCATATTGAAGTTGTCACAGAGGTCATATATCAGGGAAGATCGGTTGTCATCGTACAGTTCTCCCAGCCTGTACCGTGAGAGTTAAAATCTCCCATGACCAACCGTGGAGCAGGAAGAACCGAACAAATATCTGAAAGTTGTTTTCGGTTAATTGAGGCTCTAGGAGGAATGTACACAGAAGCAATGCAAAGGCCTTTATTTTTAATAACAGCCTGACATGCGACAACTTCAATACCTGGAATTGGAGGAAAATTCACTCTATAGAAGGAGTAGCACTTTTTGATCCCCAAAAGCACTCCACCTCCACGTGAATCCTCACGATCAAGCCGAATAATGTTGAAATCATGAAACGGAAGATTGATTTCGGAAGAGAGCCATGTTTCACAAAGAGCGAATGCATCACAACCGGTAGTGTGAGCTAAAAATTTGAATGATTCCAATTTAGGAATCAAACTTCGACAATTCCACTGTAGAACAGTGATCAAATCCCCGACCTCGTTTGGAAAATTATCCATCAAAGGAAATGATAGCTGCAAGGATGGGCCACTTGTGTTTGGAGGGTTGACGTCTTTTGGTACAAAAACTACATTATTATCTTTGTACCAGTCTAAGACGGGCCGGGCATAGTGGAAAGATGCCAAATCCGGCCAAAACAGTGTAGGGCCATCGTGAGATCTCAACAAGGGCAGAAGTCGTTTTGGAGGCATTCGTCCTTGTAGATTTGTCCGTTGAAGGTCACAGAGGTGATGAAGGGCTGACAAGGAATTTTTTGGCGAATTTCGACAGTTTCTTCTTCCGTACACTCTCCGAAACGGCAAATTTAGAGGTGGCGACGTAGTGTTCCTGTCCTGGCATTTGTTTGGTGTCGGCTTTAATGTAGGTCTCATCGTCCATCACAATGCAGAATGATTTTGTGAACCACTCCCTGTACAGTTTTCTTGCACGAGTTTTGGCCACCGAGATCTGTTTATCGCTCCGGTTCGGTGCCTTCCGGACCTTGTACACATGTAATCCAGAACGTTTCATTGTTTTCTGCACAAAACAAACTGAAACTTTTGCCTTTTTCGCAACATCCCTGATCGAAATGTTGGGATAACGCTTAAATTGGTTCAATACCATCCTGGCCTTCTCCGGCGTTGATGTGCCTCGTTTTTTGCCACTACCATTTTTCCGCTTGGGTGTCTCACGGTCCTTGAACGTTTTGATCCCATGAGAATTCCCGGTTGAATGCAGATTTCGAGCTGTTTTCCGATCCATCGATGAGAAGCGTTTGGGTTTTCGAAGTAAGTGCCCAAAATTTGTTGGCGCACTATTTCTTCATTCGAAGCCATCACTGAAATCACTCGACCGATTTTCACAAAACTTATTACACAATTGACACAACACAATGAAATACATTCAGTTAAAATTTCAATAATTTTTACCCACACGCTAAAAAGTTACGAACAATTGCGTGTGTCCAAATTTCATCGAATACAGTCTTTATCTACCACGCTGGTATCAAACATTGTGCGTCGTATTGAGCAGAACCTTGAAATGAAAATGAAATAAATGAAACTAGAAAATGAGACGAAAGATTAAAAATTTCCATATTATATCAACTACATTTATTGCTTATCTTGACAGATACGCGAATTTCGTCTACAATGTGCAGACTTCGTTAGTGTCGTGTACTAATACTCGACAGAAAGAAAACCTTCGCTACCTGCCCTACATATACTATTTTTTTAAATGCAAACACATGTACCTACAGCTAACATTTTTTGCCTAACCTATCCTGAATACCAAAATACAAATTTTATACTTTATATCTACACAGAAAAAAATAATTAATTTTAACAAGCGTGTAAGGCCCGGCGTGTGGCGAAGGCGTGACATCTGCTAGCATGCCAAAATATCTTGTCGACGTTCGCCGCATGCCACAAGATTTTGACTCGATATTTTGACATGTTATGTGATGCCACACTTCCGCCACATCAGTGGGCGCCTCGACTAAAATTTACCTTCGTTGAATTCCAACCCAAATGAGGCGTAAACAACGAAATTGTTTGCAATTTTTCATGCGCCATACAACAATGTTTGAAATCTTTCATACAAGAGGCTAGATTAAGGCGTTATATGGCTTAAATTTACATGAAATATCCCATTATTTCCTGCCAAATCTAGCATTCCATTTAAGTGCATTAGATAACGCAGAAAATTCAATGTTTCTTTTTATCTGTGTACCTTTTCCTTATACCT